>LDKF01001524.1:11098-28263 GCA_001026735.1 Rotylenchulus reniformis
CAAAATTAAAATTAAAAATCAACTACTAATTATAAGGATTTAAAGACGCATATTGATTATTTTAATGATTTCCATTTGTTTGGGTAATGCATCGCTTTACTCATCTTCTATGTCAAATTTTTACTTTGGTAGAAAAAAGAAATCAAAAATTAAGAGAGTCGCTTCGTAAAATCGTAAAATTTTTATATCATTGAAATAAAAAATTTAATTAATTTATAATTCAAATAACAAAGAAATTTCATTAATCAAGTGATTTAATTTAAATTTATAAATAAAGGGATTCTGAAAAAAGTTTCAACTTTCATAGTATTCTTTTTATAATAATATTTTACAATTTGGTTTTTTTAAATAAACGAATATAATCGATCTGTAAAAAAATCTTTAAATCGATCTACTAAAATAAGTATAATAATTTAATTAAAAAATAATAAAAATAGAGCTCTTTAAAAAAATAATTATTCGCAAAATAATTAATATTTAATTATATTCACTGAATATCAAAAACAAAATATCAATATAAGAAAAAATTATTAAAGTAATTAATAATTCTATTATAGAAATATAAAAAATATAATATAAAAATCTTATTAAAAATCAGCCAATTTACAGGTATGAAAATTAATTAATATAGTTCAATCGTTCAATTATAAGTTATAGGATAAAAAGATTCTTATTAAAGAAATTTAAAAATACAGTTGATTATAAATTCTTTCACAATTTTGACTGATGACCATTTTGGTAAAATCTAAGATCTTTTATATATTTTCATCTAAAAAACTTTTTTACAAAAATAATAAAAAAAATATGAAAATACATTGGCGTTACAACCGTTATTTCTTATAGTGTTGTAAATTTTCTTTTTCCAGAAAAATTTTATTCTACATAAATCTATGCTTTGATCATTTCTTGGAGACATTAAACGGATAAGTAAAATTCTATCGATTAAATTATCCATTTTTTATAAATTAAAAAATTGCTTTTCAATAAAATAAATAATGATTAGATACTTTTTAAATTTATAACAAAAAATAATTATAAAAAATATTAATATTATTAAAAAGATTATGTTAATTTCAATTTTTATGGAAAATTTTCTTTAACATCTTAAAGGCAAATCATCGCAATAGAAAAAATATGTTTGTTAATTTTGTACACGTCAGACCACAAAGTAAATTTATAATTATAATAATAAGTTTGGCAATATGATGAATTTCACCAAATATGGCTTGCCAGATACATATAATCTCATAAAATATGGCGTTTTTGTGCCTAAAAATAAATAAATTCAGTAAAAATTGCCTATAAATAATTAATAATGTAAGCCTGATATATTAAAATTTATAAAAATTATATTTCCAATCAAATATAACAAAGATATCTTCAAGTTTATAAATATAAAAATGCTGAATGGCGATTATTCAATTATCAAAAATGATTAATTATCAAAATATAGGATGTAAAAATAAAGGATTTAAAATTTATAAATAGTCTCTTTTTCATAAATTTCGATTCAACGAAACTAATTTTTTTTATATAAATAGAATATTAATATTTTAAAGTTAATTTATAATATCGATAAAATATAAATTATTTTATAATATAAATAGTTTGAAAAACTTGGGGATAAATGTTCAATAATGCGCCAATAACCTGTTATATAATTCAAAAATATATTTTTAAAAAAGCACAATTTTAAAAAGGAAAAAAATATATAATAATTATAGAAGGAAGTTCTTTTTATTTGTTGTTTTATTTTATAAGTAGCATGTTTATGGAAGATATTTACTAAAAAAATGGTATTTAGCACTTTCATAATTAGGTTTGGCATTTTAAAACAATTTAAAATTAAATTATAAAAGAATCAATGTGGATATAAAATTTAATTATAGTTTAGGATGTGGAATAGTGAAAAAATTATAATATTAAAATATTAATATTTCAAATTTTTATTCTTTTCACATTGGAAGTTAGCGATTTACCTTTTTGCTTAATATTTAATAACAAACTCTTATTAAAAAAACTAATTATTAAACAAATATGCAAACCTTTATTCAAATAATATATATTTTCATTTAATAAATTTTAGTTTGACATTTATTACAATAATTAATATACTATAATAATTATTATACTATAATTAGTATGAAATTTTTATATTTTAAGATAAAGCAATAAAAATAACAATAAAAATTATCTAAATTAGTATTATTTTTATTATTAAAAAGTATTATTGATTAAAAAATTTACTCCAATAGAATAAATGTGAAATTAAAATTTATTGATGAAAATAAAAATATTTGAATAAAGATTTGCATATTTAATTATAGCATGATAAAAAATTCACAAACGAATGATAAATATAATATATATATACCAAAAAGAAAAAATAAATTAAATTAAATACTTCATACATTGAAACCAGAATTTAGCAACCATTCTCCTACAATGATCTCTACAAGAAAATTATTAAAAAATTTAAACTTTAATTTGTTATTAATAAAATAAATGATCAAGCATTCTATAAGATTTCATGATATATTCAATTAGTTCTATAAAATGAAAATAAAATACCCTTAAATATAATTTAATACCAACTTGAATTAAGAAGATTTGTAATAAATAATTATAATTAAAAATTTTAATTCAACGTTCTGCTATTTATTAATTCTATTTAGAAATTAGAATCATAATAGAATTTAAAAAAAATTGATTTAGATTAAACACTAAAAAATTCGAAAAGATTTACAGATTGAAACTATATAACCAATTTTCACACATTTTGCAGTTGGATGGAAATGGAATAAAGTGGTTTATTCACTAAAAGCAAAAACGAGAATAGAGTAAAATTGAATCAAAAAAAACATTAAGGAGAAAGTCCATTTGGTCGGAAATAAATCTATATAATAATTAATAATTATTATTTTTTACATACAAGATACTAAGATATTCCTCTAACCATTTATAAAGAGTAACTACAATTCCGATTTCCTTCAATTTGGTTAATAAATTTGCATGAGAATTCGTGTCAAAAACTTTCGAAAAATCGAAATATAGTAAATCAATAATGTTATTTTGTTAGATAGATCATTAAAAGTTTCTAAAAGTTGTGTTATTACGGATTTTTCTTTTCGAAATCTATGCTGGCAAATGGGTAGAATATTTAATTTTTCAGCATGTGATAGAATAACTTTGTAGACTATCCTCTCCATGACGTTCGAGAGAGGACAAAGTAATGAAATGGGTCTAAAATCAGATAATTCTATTGGATTATTCCTTTTAGGGATTGTACAGAGACAATCGATTCTTTCCAAATGTTTGGAATTTTTCCAACCATGGCAGAAAAAGAGAGAATATAAAAAATTGGATATTTAATTGAATGCATAATTTTTGAGAAAAATTTTCGATATACCATCTGGTGATATATTATTTTTATTTTTGAAGATATTTAAAATAAATAAAATTTCATCTTGTGTAACCGAGATGGAGTTTATGGTTGATGAAGTAGTGGGAGGAGTTCCAAAATTTTTGGAAGGAGAGAAAGTTTTTTGAATTTTTGGTTTTTTTTTTGGAAGGAGAGAAAGTTTTTTTTGGAAGGAGAGAAAGTTTTTTGAAAAAAATTAGATTCCGTTTTTCTAATGGAGAAGAAACCAATTGCTTATTTTCATCAAGTAGGACGGGGATTTGCTTTATTTTACACTTTAAAAGAGAAGAAAAATATTGATATTTGGATCTTATATTTTTTAATTTTTTATTCTCTAGATTTCTATGAAAATTTTTGATTTCTGAATCAATTTTATGTGAAATTTCCATGAATTTTCGTTTAATTTCATCATTTGCGTAATTTTTCAGCAATTTTCTAAGATATGCGACCATTTTTTAATATGGTTAGGAAGTGATTTCTATTGAAATTTTGGATTTCTGAATCAATTTTATATGAATTTCGTTTAATTACCCAATTTGAATTGCAGCAATAATATATAATAAAAATGCTTACCAATTAAATTATTATAAAAAAGAATAATAAGATTTAAAAATTTAAAATTCATTTATAAATTAAAATAAATCTGGTAAATATAATTAATTTAAATTATTCAAAAAATATGCTAAAAATTATTATTGATCCATATATTAGCATGTAATTTAACTGTTGAACTCAAAAAATTCTTATCCTAAAAATTAAGATTTATTTTAATATAATCATGAAAAAACAATTTATTTAAATAATAAATACATAATTTTTCATGAAAAATTCAGTTTTATAAATCATTGGAATAAAACAAGTATTAAAATTGAAACATAAATTAAGTAGATTTGTATAGGAATACAAATTAGTAAAAGACTTCAAAATTTATAAATAAATAACAAAAAGATATNGAAATCCCCGGGCCCTGGGGATTATGGTGTTGAACCCATGGCATGCTCTTCCCCAAGCTTGGACAGATAGAATAGTCTCGGCTTTATTCCTCAAGGCGATATCAATAGGTGGATACATCAGAATGGTCTTCCCATCATCAGCTCTCGATCGACTCTCACTCCCGACTGACTGACTCTCGAGTGACTGATCCCCGGGGAAATGCACAGATGAACAAAATGGGCGGGGCAAAGACAAAGAGGCGGGGAAAATGAAATGGGGACGATGATCAAAGTACGGGATGGGAAGAGAGTTGTCCAATGGCTCCAAGAAAATTGAATTTTGGGGTGCCGCCGGGGGAAACCCTCACAACTCCCCCCTTCACCAGGATCGTCCCCGATCCTCCAGATAAAGATGAGTGTGAAAGAAAATAAAAGAGAAGGAGAGCACCCCGAAATGAGTAAGACCGCCCGTTGGCATGAACACACCCCTGCAGCACTCCATTCGTTGTCTAACGCCGGCAAAACAGCCCTTCACAGCCATCTTCCGCACCATCCTGCTGCGATCAACTGCAGTCGCATCCTCGATCAGACGTTGTCCGAAGTAGCCTCGGAAGCTAGAACCTGCAGCCGACTGATACAGCCCCACCGGCACGTTGTTGTGCATTCTGGCCATCCCGTGCAGCTGCCGTGGAGGGAGCGCCCTGATCGGGGAACCTGAGCCCCAGCTCCGCAGAGGGGTACTGAACAGGCGTGGTTGATCAACCCGGGGCCCACGGTTGGCATCAGCGCACGGAGATTGGACGGCACGAAGTGTAGTTGTCGTCGTAGCGACAATGCTAACACAGCACATCGAATTGGCAGAATCCACAGTGCCCTTCCGCTGCCTTACTGCTGCCTGCCTCGTTGTCGACCAACAACAAAGTCGCCAGGGGGCGCCACACTTCCCAAGCAAGCCGAACCCACTCGGTGAGACAAATGAGGATGAGTTAGAGGAGAGAAAATAGTGGAGGAAAGGATGGGCCCCAGATCCAGAGAAAGCCCTGATGGCTCCCCAGGCGGCAAAAAGAAGTGGAGGGAAAATTGGGGAATTGAAAATTGGAGCCACCGGCAACCTCTCCCTCCATACCACGGGAAGGTCCCCTTCCCCTGGATGAACTCGCACTCTCATTCTCCGCTGCAGCACATCCATCCTTCCTTCCTTCCTTCAGTATGGTGCACTACGTCCGCTGCGCTCACGTCACCTGAACAAAAACAAATAAAATCGGTTGATCCCATTCTCATACCCATAACCCTACCAGAAAAAAACAATCATACCCATCAGCTTCGCATCGCTGCTCACTTGACACCGAAAAAACCACAAAACCGACAAGAACCTCATCTATAAACTCACCGCTACACATGAGCTCCGTTGGACCCTCCTGATGTGTCCATTTCGGGTGATTTCTGATTTGTTCGAAGTGCCGAAGAACCAGGTCCCTGAGCACCAGTCACATCGCGCCCATCCATGTTAAGATGACTCGTCCGATCCGCCAACCAATCGAACCCAGCTTCATCAGCAAAACCACCCGCATCTGCCGACTCAGTCTCCTTTGTGCACAATTCCATCTATGCATTCCTCTTCCGATCCAAAATTTTTAATATACTCTTGACCAGCAACCTCAAGAGGGGCGAGGAAGTGTCAAGAGAAAATGTCGAGAAATAAGGGAATGGAAATGTCGAAATCAGGAATGAACAAACAAAAAGGCACAAATAAACCAGGGAATGTCATCCCCAATAGGCATAAGGCGCAATATCTAGGGACCTCTAAAGATCGGGGGAAAGAAAGACGAACTTCGAATCGCATCATACCGTTAAAACGGTCGGAAAAACAACCAGAGAGGAACCCTTGTTCCTCACAAGAGACAGAAATATCCGTGAGACATCCCCCCAAATCATCCTTTATCAAACCAACACCCAAAGTCTGCTCCATAACTCGCAAAACTAAGCCCCAGATATACCATCACCACCGCTAATTCCCTGACATCACCATTATCCCAATCTCGTTTTTCAACCTGCCCTTGAGCAGGAAAAAAAATGAAGACGACCAAATAGACAATAAATATGGGAAAAGACGGAAACAGAAAAAACAATTAGATGAAACGGTTCCTCAATAGCCAGGCAAAACATAAGGAGACATCCACCAATGAACTGATCCTCACCTGGGTCCCAACCAAGTACTAATGGGAAACTGACAAATCTGCCTTGTAGTATTGTTAGACCATTTTTCCTCTTCAAAACGATCCCATATTTGCCCCTCTACAATCCGCTTCGGGAAACTTGTGTGACGGGAAAAACCATGCACCGCCCACGGTGTTTCCAAATGAACATGTCCCAGCAGCCTGGTTGCTACTTGACTACCGAGAGGAAATTAACAAATCTGCCTTGTAGTATCCTTAAGCTATGTCCCCTCTACAAAATGACACCATAATCTTAATTCTACCATAAGCCTGCGAGAAGCTGTGTGACCGAAAATAGGGTGGCATTCACTAGGTGGCACCCCCAATGAACAGCTTCCCAATTTGAGAGCTACTCAAGAACTCGAAGGAAATTAGCAAAACTGCCTTGTAGTGTTGTTTAGCAAAACTGCCTTGTAGTGTTGTTAAGCTGTCTCTCTTCTACGCTTTACCACCTGGTAGACAAAGTGACCGAAAGAGTGAGCATCCCGGTCCGGGAATTCTGGGAAAAAGAACTACAGTAATCTTTCTCTCATCATAGTCAAGAGTACCGTCAAACTTCGTAATTAAGCTTTATTTCTACGTCCACGATATGTCTACACTAGCTTATTATACTCCTTACAATACTGTAATCCGATTAACAAATACAACTTTAACTCATTGAATTTTCAACTCGCCCTTAGGCAAGACAGAAGTTCCTAAGCCACTCGGATTTCATTGACTCCATTTCTCTGACAAATCGGCCATTCAATGACAAGGCATTTGCCCCAGCGGGGAGGGGGTGAGGGAGGGGGTTGGTTGGGGCGTTTGCCCCAGCAGGGATTGTGTTCATCTATAGAATATTGGACTAAACTAATGGGTAATGATTTACTTATACCCAAGATACTATAGAGGTTGAACCAATATCCGTGGATGTTGTCTTCGCATATATAATAAACCCATCTATGCTTCTTAGTTCATACTAAACTTCCAAAATTAAGGCTATATCAATCTTTTACTTATAATAGTCAAATTCACGTCAATTCCGAAATTCGAAAAGTTTACCTTCCGTTCACGACATGTCCATACTCCTTTTTTGCAATAATTTACAACATTCTTTTACAAAACTATAATTCGGTTACCATATAAAAATTCACTCTGAATTTTCAACTTGCCCTTAGGCAAGACTCAAATGATATATGGAACTCTTACACAATTAACCAGTCCGGGGACGAAGGAGCTTTTCTCGGGACTTTTTCCTTTCTCGGTCCTGGGATAGAGGCTTTCCCGTCCTCCTCAGTCCTGGGACAGAGACTTTTTCTCCCTCCCCGGTCCCGTGACTGAGGTGGGTGTCCAATGGACAAATTAAAAGGGATTCGGCAAAGGTACGAGTACTTGGAAACATAATAAACCGCTAGTTTCAGTGAACCTAAGATGAACATTAAATTCGATCTTTGAGATATAATAACATTAAATTCGATCTTTATCGAACTCATACGATAATTTGTTTCAACCTGCCCGCAGGCAAGACTAAGAATATTCCCAATTTCAAGGATTTTCAGCATTTTTCAACCTCACCGAAACATCCGTCCCTTCAGTGACATGACAGAAGTGGATGATGACTACTTGCCCCAGCTGGGAAACCAAAGAAAAGGAGGCCCATATGGGGTATTCCCAAGCGAGGAGAAGACAGGGGAGGAGACCTGTATGAATGAAGATAACACGCTAATAACATAACAAAAGCATAAAAAAACTTAATACTGATAATAATAAATAATAAAAATAATGAGATCAAGGAAAATATTCATTACCTTTGGCCTTTTTAAATGCATCGAATATTTCTTGTCCAAATACGGGATGGAATTCATTTCCAGGATTCCGTCACAGGGACCTTGGTTTGATTGATTCGGTAGCATTCTGTTCCAAAAAGACATTCCAGAAGGACTTTCCCTGGTATTGGTATAATAACATTAAATTTGGTATGAAAGTACATGCTCGCTTGGCATAATTCTTGTAAGGTTTTTGTTGTCTGGCATATTTCCAACCTGCCTTTGGGCAGGACCTTCTAGACCCGGTTCTATCGCTCTATCTCATCAATCTTTCCGAGCCCGCAAATCTTGTTTTCCTTTTAAAATAATCCTCTAGCAATTACCAGTACAAAAAAAACTAAGGTCGCCCTTCATTAGCAAGAATTAATCACCTAGACCATCTCACAGTAATCTCAACCAAGGTCCATAATCAATGGTAGTTCCTACTCAATTGTCTAACTCTTTTAGCTCAATGTAAGAAACCCTGACCCTCCTTGTGGAATATCCCACCAGGGACTCAGCTCTGTGGAGCATCCCACAGAAAACTCCTCTGTGGGGCATCCCACAGGAATTTAATAAATTGAGGGCAGTGATGAGTGGTGATACATTCTCATACACAACTTGCCAGAGGGAGATGTTGTGGATATGAGATCAATGCCAATGTAATGTTATTTCCTGTCCTATGTGAGGATCATTGTTCATTGTGAATATTTCTCATATCCACAACAACTTTCTGCAATAATAATTTGATTTAACGCGTACCTTTCACAATTACTCATAAATTTTCAACTTGCCCTTAGGCAAGAATGGCACCAATGCACATATGAGCGTAGATAGTAACCGGAAGAATCGACTGAACCCGGCGAACTGACCACAAGATTGAGGAAACAGCAAGCATAATGGACTGGGAAGCCCACTTTGATGGGGAATACAACAAGCGAAGTGGACTTGGTAGTCCACTTTGGTGGGGGAATACAACAAGCGAAGTGGACTAGGTAGTCCACTTGGGTGGGGAAAGACACCAAGCCAAGTGGACTAGGTAGTCCACTTGGGTGGGGAAAGACACCAAGCCAAGTGGACTAGGAGGAATGCAACAAGCGAAGTGGACTAGGTAGTCCACTTGGGTGGAGGAATGCAACAAGCGAAGTGGACTAGGTAGTCCATCTGAATGGGATTCAAATTGAAAATTACTTTAAAATAGCCTCGACCACGGTCAGAAGAAATTGCTAGCATGTCGGCCGACACGATGGATAGAACATCCTTGAAAACTGAATAATTCATTACCGAAACTTCATTGAATATTTTATTTTAAACTCTATGTATCAAGACCAAATCCAGCATAATGTTGTCAATAGAAAACAGTAAAATATAATCAAGTTTATAACTTGCCCTTAGGCAAGACATCCAACTCTGTCCATTTATTTCAAAATTTCTCGAAACAGCAAATTTAATTCAATTTCCTATAATACTGATCATGAAGAACCCTTTATAAAAGTGTCAAGGACTGAGAAGGTGAAGGTGAGGGTTAACTGTGGTGTTTACCCTAGCCGAGAAGGGGTCCGCTGTGGCGTGTGCCATAGCCAAGAGGGGGTCCGCTGTGGTGTGTGCCATAGCCAAGAGGGGGTCCGCTGTGGCGTGTGCCATAGCCAAGAGGGGGTCCGCTGTGGTGTGTGCCATAGCCAAGAGGGGCCCATTTGCATTTTTGCAGATGGGAGTCAGGACTTAAAATAACTGCAAAAAACAAGAGATGGGCTATAATAGTGACAATGTACAAAGGATAATGGAACAGTTGATGAATATGTTACATCCGGAGGAAAGCTCAGAAGGAGACCAGACTGAATAGAGATGGCAAAACAATGAAAAAGGAATTTTGATCAGTATTCCAAGTGAATCAAAAATGGAAAATAACGAAAAGGAATCTTTTACTGCAGTGAACTGCACAACCAATAGGAAAATTCAGACGAAAAACAACAATTGGGGCTTTAAGGTCCGTAACAAAATCTGAATAATCAAATTTTCAACTTGCCCTTAGGGAAGATTAAGAATATTTCCATTCCAAATGTCTCAAGATAACAGTATACAATGATAAATTGACTGGGTAATTCTTCTTTCAGTCTTGGGATTGAGTTGTTTTTCTTCTCTTCTGTCCTGGGACAGAGGGCAGGGGAGGATGCTTGACTGGGGCATTTGCCCCAGCGGAGAGGGGGCTGGGGAAGGGGCTGACTGACTGGGGGGCGGATCCCCCGGCAGGGAGGAGTGGGGAGGGGGCTGACTGGGGCATTTGCCCCAGCGGGGAGGGGGTTTATTGTGGCTTTTCCCGGGCGGAAATAGGGCGAGGAGGGGGTTTAGGCAACATTATAGACAACCTCGTTACTAATTACTTCCAAATGTTTTACTTCTGCGTAGATTAGAAACTGTCTGTTCCCAATTCGATATCCGCATTTACGCTATCTTGTTTTTGTTTCCAACCTGCCCTTGAGCAGCTTTAGATCTTAGGATATTCTCTGAGGGATTAATTGTTTCCCAGAAAGTGGTCTGCCAAAATTAGGTTTCATTCTTACCTTAGGTCAATTGGCATGATTGAGTTTATCCCTCAGTTCTTATCAGATTTCTGTTCATCTTTTCCATTTGAAGATGATTGGTTTCGCAGATTCATCGTAATCAGGGACTTCACCAAATCTTGAAGGAAGGCTTGTTCATCTGACGAGGAATGCGCCGTCAGCATCGGATCAACTGCATTCAATTGATCATGATGAATGTATGGCTGTTTGGGACATTGATTAGTGGACATCTGGTCTTCCCAATTGGACATTCTGTCATCCTCCTCTCTTTCTTGTAAGTGGAACCTGCGTTTCCTGCATACGTAGTCAAGATGTCCAGTGCGTTGACAATAACAACAAAACTGATTGTACGACCATTTGCGTTGAGTGAAGCGTTGTTGCTGGTTTCGTTGACAGGTCCAATTGCGCCCTTCAGCTGATCCGTTACTTCCTTGCTGCTCATATGAATCCTCTGCCGAGAATGGGCTGAAGGTCGACACACTAGAACTCTGACCCCTTACAGACCAATTATTTACCTCATTCAATTCTCCAGAATCACTATGATGGGTTTGAGGAAGGTCACTTATCAGCGCATTGACAGCTCCCGAGATCTGACTGAAATCAGCTCCTTTATTCAGCATGAGAAGCGCCTCCAATTCAATTGCTTGTGCCTTCACCATATCCAAATCCTTGGTCTTAGTCAAACCCACCAAGCGGATGAGGAAACTCATATTCGGTTCCAATCGATCTAAAAATTCCTCACAGATCTTTTCCTTCTTCTGCGCAACATTGAGACCTGGGTTGGTAGACTCCACCAGCGGTGTCAAGCGTCGGAGAAAATCAGCTACTCTTTCGTCCTCTCGCTGTTTGCAGAGTGCCAATGTCCTTTTCGCCACTTCCCGTCGTTGTGGAGAGTCGAGTTTGTCCCTTAGTGATTTCAATGCCAAATCCAATGTAGCAGTTCGATCAGCAGGCAATTCCTTGAACATTGCTCTCGGTGTATCCTTCAGTGCCATTTTCAACCGCGTAACCTTGTCCTCCTCACTCCAATTTTTACCTGTGACCGAGATATAATCCCGGAATCTTTCTGCCCAGTCATCGAAAGCAATTGGTGATTCTTCCCCAAAGAGTTCAATGTTGGGATTCACCTCACTAGTAATCATGTTAATGCCAAATATTTGCTGTTCAAATTCTACTGAAGATTTTCCAATACAACGTCTTTTGCCAACGGCATTCATGTTGAATTCTAAATCATTTTCTTCGTTTTCAACTTGCCCGTGGGCAACACCAACCGAAGCGTGAACTCCTTCTCGCAGGTTCATCAGAAGAAGAATGCGAAGTAAGGCAGAATTGGGTTTAGGATTGATAGATTTGAGCTTAACCAAAAAATTGTTGGACATCAGTTAAAAAACAGAAATATTCCTAAGTGTCATCCAAGTATCATCCAATTGTCAATGAAAATGTAAGAATGAAAGCTTAGTTGACTCCTCGGGTCTTTAGTCCCTCCATCATTCCGAGATTTCCATCTAAAGAACGTCTTTTCCCAGACTTCTGTTAGCCTTCGACCTCTATTACACAGCGGAACATCGCTATTGTGCTTCCTATCATTCTCTGCTTCAATCTTTGATGGACTTCCGTTTGTTCCCCGCCTTATCTAGATATGCAATTTGCCGGAAGTGGGGGATGAAGAGAAAAGGATCCCATGAATCACACTGCGATTTGAACTTTGGACATTGATAAGACTGCTTGGAGGATTGAAAGATTAAGAATGCGTTGAAATTGATTGTGAAGAGCAATTTTGTTAGTGTGGTCATTGCAGTTATGGGAGGGAAAGAGAAAAAAAATGAGGTTGCTTGCAAAGATACGTTGACAAAGCAGGACATAGAGTCAAAATTTTATAGGTATTTGCCTTTCAGAATGGTCAATCCCTTAATTGTTCTGGCTAAACAATCTAATGGCAAAAAAATCATTGATTCCTATTCCTTACCTCATATACTCGTTCATTTGCTGCAATCATTCATTTGACGAATTCGACTTCATTACATTGTTTTTTACTCAAATTTTCAACTTGCCCTTGAGTAAGACTGCACGGCTTAAATTATGCATTCCTCCGCGGGTATCAAAGCTAAAATAATTGTGTATTCCTACGCTGGGTAAAAATTATGTGCCTCCGCGAGTATCAAAGCTAAAACAGTCAAAGATTTTCTTCCTTGGATCATTCTTTTCAAAAAAAACTTGCATTCCTTTTGCTTGTCTTGGGGTTGTCTATTTCTCAATCTGACTTCGTTTAAAAATATCATCTACACATTGTTTCTGTAGTGGTTCATCAATTGTTGAGCTCAAAAGAAAATTGCGCAATTTTCAACTTGCCCTTAGGCAACACTCTAGGCCTTTCTTCCGCGGGTATCTGAGGTACAAAAATCATAAAAAAGGTCTGGGCCTTCTTCCGCGGGTATCTGAGGTATAAATAATTTAAAAGATCGGATTTCATCTTCTCTGTTTTTCCATTGATCCGATTCATGTACCTCCAAAAAAAATTCCTGCAAAACTCATTTTTAAACTCACTTGTCAAGTTCCTTCATCGTTCGTTTATAGTGCACACTTTTCAACTTGCCCGTAGGCAACAGGGATCCCTGCAAACCTCAGTCGTCTCCGCGCGTCCGCGTTGTGATGAGTCAATGGATCTTTTCCCAACATGAAGTGGGAACCATCCGGTGCTACCAGTGAGGGTAGGTGCTGAGCCCCCAGAGAAACGCGGGAGGAAAGGATTGACCACGGAAGAAATCCCCGGGCCCTGGGGATTATGGTGTTGAACCCATGGCATGCTCTTCCCCAAGCTTGGACAGATAGAATAGTCTCGGCTTTATTCCTCAAGGCGATATCAATAGGTGGATACATCAGAATGGTCTTCCCATCATCAGCTCTCGATCGACTCTCACTCCCGACTGACTGACTCTCGAGTGACTGATCCCCGGGGAAATGCACAGATGAACAAAATGGGCGGGGCAAAGACAAAGAGGCGGGGAAAATGAAATGGGGACGATGATCAAAGTACGGGATGGGAAGAGAGTTGTCCAATGGCTCCAAGAAAATTGAATTTTGGGGTGCCGCCGGGGGAAACCCTCACACAATATTGTAGAGCATCCACAAGTTCCGTTGTAATTTTAATATTAGCGGCCCTCGTCCACAGAAAAAAGTTATGAATATTTCATTATCCGCGATTCGCGCGGGTCAAGTGAAGGCGTGCGGCCAAAAAGGATGGCGTTTTTTAAAAATTTTTAAAAACATATTCAAACTTTAAAATTACGCCATCCTTTGGCCGCGCGCCTTCACTCGCACGCCCTTCACCTCTTGACCCACGCGGATCGCGGCGGATCATGAAATACTCTTTTTTTTCTTGTGAACGAGGGCCGCTAATATTAAAATTTACAACGGAACTTGTGGATGCTCTACAATATTGTACGGGTTTCGAATTGATCCGCGATTCACAACTCTTACCCTTCCCTTGTTAGTTAGTAGGGGAGTTGTTGCTGCTGAAAATTGCAAAACAATTTTGTCATTTGTGGGCCAAAATGTACCATTTTTGGGCATTCATCGAATGTGAAATTGTCCCAACTTTCTCCATCAACAAAAAATGATGCAAGTTTTGGATGATCTTTTAGGGTGGTTGGACAGCTGGAAATATCTCGAGTTGGATGACCTCCATTCTCTCTTCTCGATGCGCAACGACAAGTAGAGAGATAAGCATCTTTTGCTGTTTCGACCGGAGGATTTACTGACGAATGACCAGATCAAAAGTTCAAACTCCAATAGACAACAAAGCAAAGTGATTGATCCGAAAATCCCAAATGCCTTTTCTCTCCTTCTTTGGTGCCATTTGCTTCTTCCTCCAAATGCCCCTCGGCACTTCGGGACTCGGCTTCGAGAATCCGGGCGCCTCATGTCGCTCAAGTTGGTCCCGAAAATGCAGGAAATTTAAGCCATTCATTGTTTGGAGAAATTAGGGCAAAAATTAACCACCAAATTAACTGATTTTTTAAATTGGCCCGATCCCATTCTAAGTTGTCAAGATTTCTCGGCATATAGTCCTTTTGCAATGGGCCAATTCGCATGAGTTTAGGCTTATTTTGTGGCCAATTTTTTGCTCAATCCTTTGATGCTAATAAGTTTGAACATTTTACCAAGTTATACATCAAGAAAAACGAATTATTCCCACTGGGCTTTCGAATTGTACAGGATTGGAGAGGGTTTTACATATCAGGTATTTGATACGGTAGAGGACCTAAAGTGCGGTGCTGATTCGGAGTTGACTATAACGGACTTTACTTCACCCTTTTATGCAAGTACATATCTCCTAACTTTTTAAATATCTTGGTGAAATTCGGTACAATATAACCATCTGTACCGTACACCGCATGTACCGTACACCGCTCTTCCTTCCCGACCCCAGATGAGTACTGTCCCGGGGGCTGGTCCGTCCTTCGTCGGCCTCACGACTATTCCGCGCACACATGGCAAGAAAATTTCAAAAATATTTTAAATGATTTTTCGGCCAATTTAGAATGATTTTCATTGGTTTTAGCAATCCGGCAGACCAGAAGCGGGCCAAATGTCCCAAGCCGTACATGTGCGTGGCGGCCAAGTGCGGGATCAGCTTCTGTTGCGGCAGTGACAGTGAGTCAATTGGCCCAAATTTCCCAGGAGGAAGAGCAGAAATTTCTGCGTCAAATGACCCCTCCTGCTAGGATTAGAATCGAAAATCCGGAGAAACCCCGAGTTTTCCTCTGCTGAAGGGGATCCCTGTCAAAATTTGAGTGGAGGTGGCCGAGTGGAATAAAAAGTTTGACGAAAAACGGGGACAGGAAATCCCTTCGAGGAAAGGAAATTTATTTTTTTGCTATTTTAAAATATTTTATGGCAACGGATAAAAAATCCACTTAATTAATCGGATTTTGATCAAATCCCTTAGGGCGATACGATTTTGAAGCTTTCCAGGGTATCCCTTGAGATTTGTGGGATTGATCAATTGGAAGATGGATGATCTTTGATGCTTTAAGAGATGCTGGACAAGCTGAAGGAGCAGGAGAGCGCGGAAAGGGAAAACAGGGAGGATGAGGAGGAGGAGAAGAAGCGGCTGGCAGAAGTGGAAGAGAAGCGGAGGGCGGAAGAACCCGAACCGGAAGGGATGAAGCGGAAGGAAGAGGAGACCAAAGCGGAAGGGATGAAGCATCCGGAAGAACATGAAGCGGAAGGAGCAAAGCGGAAGGAGGAAGAGACGAAACCCGAAGGGATCAAGAATCCGGAAGAGCCCAAAGCGGAAGGGATGAAGCATCCGGAACCAAAGGCGGGAGGGATGACGCGGAAGGAGGAAGAAATAACAGCGGAAGAATCTGTGGATGACATGGCTGAGGAACTATGAAGATCCTATAGGACGGTGATCCGCAATTTTATTTGTATCTTTTGATGTACGGAACCTATATAACATAACCAAATCCATTTCAAAGGATCATTCTAATCCCTGGACCTATCCTTGATCCACGGCCAACTTTACACGCAAATAGCCAAACTCCTGATCACTGATCAGTTTTTTTGGAGGGGGATCCTTCTCCTCGCTCGCCTACTTCAAATGGAGGAGAGTGGGGAACCTGGTTGTTGTTGTTGATGTTGTCGCTTGTCACAATCGATGGCCAAATTCCCGATCATAATGGTACAACAATGATGTTGATCAACTATGGCCAAAATCTCGGCATTTTCCGTTCAGTATCATGGGACCAGTGGCCAAATTCCGAAGGAACCGGATCAATTTTCCCTTTTTTTCCTGAGTATTGGCCAAATCCCTATTGGAAGATGAGTCAGTTTCTGATGTGGATCTTCTAGTCCTGGCCAATACCTATCCCGATAGCTAATAAGAAGTCTTAACTCGGAGGCAATGGAAGCAGGAGGCTCATTGGCCCAAACTCCCGATCCAAAATCTCTGCTGATCTCTGACTGATAATGCTTGATCAATGGCCAAGTTCCTCAATCGCCAACCAAATTCCCCCGATCACTGATCACAAATTGTGTGGCCTTTAGGGATGCGTCAAAATGGGACGACGGGGCCCTTTCGCCTTCCATCGATTCTCGATTTTCCTCACCATTCTTTTCGTCGTCGTTGTTCGCCCTCCATTGCTGTGCTTCCAACACAGCTAAAGCTGCTCAGCCTTTAGGAAGAGGGGAGGACGACGAGCATCTTCCGTCTTCCCCACGCAAAAGCAAACTGATGAGGAGGAGGG
>LDKF01001524.1:39349-51912 GCA_001026735.1 Rotylenchulus reniformis
CCAAATTTTCAACTTTTTGAAGGCCAAATAGTAGAAAAATTTCCTAAACTCAAAATGCCCTCCGCCTCTTCCATGTCCATGCTGTTCCTCGCCGGGTACTGCTCCGTCTTCGTGTCTTTGGCCAGCTCCGAACCAGTGGTGTCCGCTATCGCATTGAAGTCGGCGGTGCAGGAAAGTAGCAGCAGATCAGTAGCACGGTCATCCCGGCCGCCACTGACCAAGTGCCAGAGCGACTACCTGGCCGCCCTGGTCCACCGCTGCATGCTCCGCGGGCCCGGAGGCGAGGCGCGCATTTGCTTCGCGGACGGTAAAAAATTTGGGAAAAGTCGGAAATAAAAGAGCCAAATTAATACAAATGATCCCATGCCGATATGAATTGGGCCATTGGGTGAATTGGCCTCCCCGAATTGGGCTAAAAGTTATGGCCATGAAAATCGCATTTATTACTTAATTTAAAATGCGCGTCAGAAAAATATGGAAATCTGACTTCTTCATTTGAGCCTATAATTTATCGAAGCGATTTTTTCCGAGGTTAAATTGAAAAGAACAAAGCACACGTATGATCAGCTTATGGAAAATTTACATTGCATAAAATTTTCTGAAGCGGATTTTACGGATTGTGTGATTTTTGCCTTTTACTTTGGAATGGGGTTGGAGCCAGTTTTTTATTTTGTCATTTCGACTCCAAAACATTTTTGCAGACCCTTTCCTGTATCTTTTCCTGGCTCTTTTCGGATTTTAAAATGCACCACGGCCAATAAATTCTCCAAAGTCGTGTTTTTTGGAATTAAAATAAGGAATTTTTTTTTGCAGAGTTGGGCCTGGAGGATGTGCACGAGCTTGTCGGGTACATCTCCGAGATGTGCTGTCTGCTCCGTTGTCAGGCCAAAACGCTGGAGCGCCTATGCTGCCGAACCGCACAGCAAGGAAGATGCCGGAAGGTGAGGGACTGTCCCATTGGCCAAGCCCTCCGGGGACAGGCGTAGCTCAAGTGGTAAAACATCCAAAATGTACCGTATTTCCTGTATTAAGTCCCCCCCCTGCAATTAGTCCCCCCTGCAATAGACCCCCCCTCTGGAGGGGGGTTGAAAAATAAATCCCCCCCTGCATTAGGACCCCGGGGGTCCTATCCAAAATTTGAATTTTTATATATGTAGATACAAAATTTTTTCAAAATTCAATGGATTTCTTCGGCAATTTCAATTTCACTCCCTTCAATGAGAGCATTTTTCATCTTGGTAAAATTTTGGGAGTATTTCGTTTCCAAAACTTCGTTTTTAGGGGTGTATTTTGGTCCAGAGCCTCATTTTTAGGGGGTGTATATTGATCCAGAGCCTCATTTTTAGGGGTGTATTTTGGTCCAGAGCCTCATTTTTAGGGGTGTGTTTTGGTAATTTTAATTTTAGCTGCCAAATACAATATTCCTCACATACCATATGTTTTGAATATAAAAAATTTTTTGGTTTGCAAATGAACAAAAAAAAATTCTTTTTAGTTTTTGACTGATAAATAGTTTAAGAAAAAATTAATTTAGTCTAACGGGACTTGAACCCAAAAGAAGGAGAAAGTAGTCTGCAGCACTATCCTCTAGGCCATTCGTGCATGAGTATGGATGACATTTCTGTCTGATTGTTATGCAAATTTTCTCCCTCAAAAAATTTTCCCTCTCAAAAAATGGAGTCGAAAAATAGTACCCCCCTCTTCACGACTGAGGTTGAAATACAAATCCCCCCCTGCAATTAGTCCCCCCCTGTAATAGACCCCCCTCTGGAGGGGGGGGTTGAAAAATAAATCCCCCGGGGGGTCTAATACAGGAAATACGGTAATCGGATGATGCTAGGTCCATTTTCTGCTTTTTTTCTTAACTTGAATCCAAAATGTTTTTGACCAGGACAGTCGGTTCTGCGTCTTTTAGGCCAATTGTCTGCCCATCCGTGGCCATGAAGTGTTGTGGTCGGCGGAGGGTGCATCTCCGACACTCATACACCAAGGAGAGGAAGCGGAAAACGGATGGCTTGATCAGTGATCAGAGGAGGAAGAAGAATAGAGAAACCCCGAGTGATCAACCAATTTCCGATTCGTAAATAATCATAAGAAAATCCAATTTTTTCCTTCAACCCATGAAAATGTAACGAATCCGATCTCATTTTAATTATTCATTTCGCCAATTATTTGTTTTTTGAAAATAATCACATTAATATGTATTTTGATAGAAATTCGCAACAATTTATGGGATATGGAATATCTAAAATGAATCATTGTGAAACAAATTGAGTGGAAGTGCCGGATGATGAAGTGGTTGCAGATGCCTGACTAATCTCCTCGGCGAACAGTTCGGTCACTTTCTGAAAAAAGCAGTTATTATAAATCAAAAATAAAAAAGAAGTTCCTAGCCTAGTTCGGTGTCTGATCAATAATGATCTGCTCCGAAATTTTTAACTAGGCTAGTCCAGTCGTTATGGTGATTCCTAACCTTTTCAATTCTTAGAATTCCCTGTAAAAGACTTGTTTTCTAAATATTATTTTTCGATTTTTAAAAAAATTCTCAAATATTTTTATGTGTTTTTTAAATTTAAATTTGCTTCGTTTAAAAAAGTTGGGAGTTAAAATCACCCAGATTATTTTCAAAAAAATTAATTGTTTAGAAAAGGGGATTATTTTTCGACTATGGTAATTTTTTCGGAAATAACCTATATTAAAATATAAAAAATAGATTTTTTTTATAAATTTTTAAATAAAAAAAATAATATTTACTGCATGTTGGACACCCATCGGGATCCACTGGTCCTGGTCCACCAGCTTCTGCTTGTACAGCGACGACTGCTCTCGCCGCCGACGTTGCAATTCGTTTTCCGCTCGCGCGTAACGCACGCGCAACGGAGCCAGGGAGGAGGACGGGGCAGGAGCAGCGGAAGCAGATCCAGCCGATTTCAGTGAAGTATTGGACTGGGCTGAAAATGAAAGATAATTTTAATATAATAATTTTTAATATAAATTTTAGAAATTATTTTACAATTAAAAATTCGGAAAAGAAACAAAAAAAGAATCTACCTTTTTGTGCTGCCCGTGCGGCCTCCTTCTCAATGGTGCCCACCAGTGGTTTTCGCATTTCGTAAGTTTTGTCCACCGGGAGCAAAAACAAACGACCTAAATTTTAAAAAATCAAAAATTTAAAATTACATAATTTCTTTAAATACCTCCGCTGAAGAAACCAACAGCATGGCTCAGCAAATTATGTTGTGAGAAGCCTTCCCCGTTGAACACAAGGTCGTTGGCCGAGTTGCGGGTGGATGAATGTGAAGAGGAGGAAGTCGACGCCTTGGGCGTTGCCAATTTATCGGACCTGTCAAATTTGCAAAATTTGAAAAAATAATTAAACTTAATAATTTTTCAAATTTTAAATTTTCTTATTTTAACTATTCCTTATTGGCCAAGTTCTCGTAATCCGACCTGGTCAACAGCTCGGCTAATCCGCCACCCCCAAAAGTACTGCTCGAACTCGTCGACATCCCCATGGCCTCATCCTCTGCTACCGGCGACCCGAACCCTAGCCTCAAATGCTTCACTTGCGCTTTGTATTCGGCAAAACATTGTTTGCCCTCTTGGCCATCATCGCAATCGCCCCGGAAACGTCGACGGAGCAGGTAAGGATGTTGCTGGGAAAATTGTAGCCTGTTGATGGACACCGCGGTTGTCGGACCGCCGCCGAATTTGGGTGCCAATGGAAGCAGATAGACGCCCACCTGGGAAATTAAGGTTTAATGGAATATTTTTACTGTCAATTAAACCAGTTTAGGATTTAAAAAGAGTAAAAACGTTTAATAAAGTCCGAGAAAATAAGCGTAAAATTAGGGGAAAATGAACATAAAATCGGCATAAAAATCCTGTAGAAATCAAATTTTATTTTCGGCGCTATGATTTTATGACGCGTAAAAATTCCATGTTTAATTATTTTTGTTTATTTCTTTTTCCTCGATTTATCCACTTTTATATGCTATTTTGCAAGAAGGAATTCGCTTCAAAAGATCATAAAAAAGTCCATTTCTATCGAGCGACTATTTTAATTTTAATAATGTTAATTGAATGTTTGATCAGATTTTGTAAGTGTAATTGGCCTTTTGAAGAAAATTCGAAACTGTTTATAAAAAGGAACTCGGAACCAAAAAGAAATGGATAGGTTTGGTAAAATTTTAACATTTTTTCGGAATAAAAATCAGAAAAATTTCGGATTTTTCTATTTCAGGATATTTAAACAAATCACCTATCTATAAATTCTGCGATTTTGACTTGCCTCCGAAACAACTTCGTCCTCCTCCACCGGTGGATTT
Source organism: Rotylenchulus reniformis (assembly GCA_001026735.1). Lineage (NCBI taxonomy): Eukaryota > Metazoa > Nematoda > Chromadorea > Rhabditida > Hoplolaimidae > Rotylenchulus > Rotylenchulus reniformis. Next base: position 43,678 of record LDKF01001524.1, read on the forward strand.
ATACTTTCTGCAGCCGCGACCTCAGTTCCTTCCGCCGGCTCAGCGGACCCCTCCGACTCGTCAATGACCACTTTGCGCATGCGTTTCGGACTCCTCCCGGCCTCATCATCAGTTGAAGCAGTGGTTTTGCTCGTTCTCCTCTGGCGTTTTTGTTTTTTGGGGCCCATTTTCGAAAGCTAAAAATTCTAAAAATCGCATTAAAATTTTAGATCAAGAGAATCCAACAGGTCAATAATTCAATAGCTTTGAGAACATGTAGATAAAGTGATCAAAAGCAATTGTTAATCAATTAAAATTTAATAATAAATAAAAATGTATAAAGGGCAAAATTATACAATTAAATCCATTCATTTCATATGTCGCTGAAGCAATTCCCATAGACGGCCAGATAATCGCCTGGCCAAAGTCGCAGGCGTATCACCTGCAACATTCACGGCATTCATTTCGATTCCTTGAAAAATTCGGGGTTTTTGTACGAAAAAGAGAGAGTTGATGAAGAGGAAACCCGGGGCTTCCAGCAAATATTTGGTGGTCAGGTACTGCTTGTCCGGGTCGTCGGCGGATGAGTTAATGGCCAGGTGGAGGGGCACAATTTTGCCGTAAAACCTAAACTTTTAGAAAACCGAATAATGTACAGATTAAAATGGATTAAACCCATTTCAGTTCAGGGCGTGATATTCAATTTTTTTTTGAAAAAATCAAGTTAGTTTGACTCCTGACTGAGTACTATCATAAAATTTTCTCGGAATTATTAGTCTATGAAAATCATGAATAAAAAGGCTTGAAAATAAGAAAACTCATCTCTGTCCTGCTGTTGACATCGACGCCATGGCTTAACAGCAGAGCAACAACCTCGTGATTGCCCCAATTGGCCGCAGAATGCAACGGAGTCCATCCTTCGCCGGTTTTCATCTCGGGGTCGGCGCCTAAAAAGTTTAGGATTTTTTGCAAGTGATAAAATGATTTTTCATTCAGGATTTTGTCTTTTTCTATTATTAAACCTTTGCTTAACAGCCATTTGCAGACTTCAGGTTTGTTGCTGTAAGCCGCCCGGTGCAAAGCAGTGTATTTGTCACGGTCTTGGGCCTAAAAACGAAAAAATAAAAATTAGTCACTCATTGATCGGACCATCAGAAGATCAGGATTGCCGTTCAGCAACCTCTCCATGCTCTCCAAATCGCCCTCTTCGGCCGCGGTGAGGAACTGCTCAACCGGATCACTCAAATCCTTAGATTTTCTTAATTTTCCATTTCCAAAAAATCGAGAATTCACGCTAATATTTTTCAAAAATTCCAATTAAAATTTATTCCTAACCTTTTCTTCTATGTCCTCATCTTCCTGCTCATCCGCACCCAATCCGCCGGAAACAAACATTGGCGGTTGCGCAGACATTTTTGCGGAAAGCATTTCATCGAGTAATTGCTGCTGCAAATCCTCATTTTCATCCTCAAATTCGTTTGTTGCATTTGCATCAGCAGTACCGAATTGTTGACAGGATTCTGCCGTCTCTTTATTATTCATTTTAGACTCAAAAAGCAAAAGAATAAATCTGAATATTATTTTCATTTTTAGACATATTGGAAAATAAACTACATAGAACCCAATAAAAAGATTAATTTTTAAAGAATTTTCAAGATATGTATCGAACAAGAAAAAGCAACCTCGCGAAGACGCGAATATTAATTCATTCCCCTGATTAGAATTTAATTTGGGGTTAACAACTCACAATTCTTAAGGATTTTTTATGTTCATTTTTTCCATTTTAAATTAAAAAATATATTTCAAATGGACAAAATGTCGACCATTGCGCAAAACGTCAGGTGCAAACTTATTTACAATTCTTTTATGAAATTCACATTTGAAGCAATGAAAAATACACGACTTATTGAAGAATCTATTATGACAATCTATTACTATATAAATCAACACCATATAGAGAATAATAATATCTCCTGATTTAGCATCATCAATTCGCCCGTTGTCCACATCCGTTCAATTTACATTGGATAGGTAACTGTCATCATTGTCCGACGACCATGGTGACATCGACTCCGCGGTCACCGCCGGCGACGTTTGCAGTCCTTCGTTGCTGGGCTGATTGCTTTTTGCGCTGTGCGCCGTCTTCAATATGTTCTCAGTTGTGCTTTTGGTGATTGGGTCGGGAATGCTGCTCTCGCCCACGGGAACGGGAAGTTTAACGCTCAACGACCTGTGAAAAATTTTCAAAAATTAACTTTAAATTTTTGCTTAAATTAACCACCTCGATGCTGTATTTGTTCCACTAAGAGTGTCACTGCCGGATCCGGATGAACGATCATTCCTTAAAAAAAATTTTTTTTAAAGAAAATCATTAATAAAGTTCAGGACTTTTTCTTCTGTTGACTTATGGTATCGTCAGGCTCCGGTCCTGTTATTGTCGGGATACTGATAACCTCTGCTGGGCTAAAATTCAGGAATTAAGCCACCCAAAAATGGCTTTGACAAAATTACAAAAACTCACGTTTGTTTGTGCGGAACGGTGAACGGGTCAAGAACAATTTCCTCCTCCGCTGTAGACATTTCTCCGACAACTTTTTTTGGCGTAGAGTTCAACTCCGAGATCAATGGACCCTTTTCAGCAGTAGATAGGTTGTCCGTTTTCTTCTGTTCTTCGGCTTTTTTCGCGATAACGAGCCGAGAAGCACTGGTCGTTGAGGGCACTGATGGCACACGCATGCGCGGCTTGTTCTTTGGAACAACAATCTCCTCTTTTGATTCTGTTGCACTTTTTGGCATGCCGATCCTCTCTTTTGTCTTCGTTTTTGGCATCAAAACTGGCGACTTCGATTTCTTTCCGGCGCCTGTCTTCTTCCCTTTTGCATCTGTTTTCAGAATTGATGGCTGCTGCTTCTTCTTCTTTTTTGTCTGATTTTTTGGTGAAAATGGCTCCGATTCCGGCAGTTTTGTCGTCGTCGTTTTCTTTTTGTCGCGGTCCTCGTCTGTTGTTAAGGTGTTCTCTCTTCCCGGTTTGATGATCATCAGTGGCTTCGTCTTTGGCATGGGAAACACGACTTCCGGCCCAGAAGATTGGCGTCCAATTGCGCCGGGCGAGTAGGCGGACTTGCGCTTCCGGCCAAGACAGAAGCCCAACGAAAAGATGATCAGGTGCACCAGGAACAGCGAGCCGAGCGCAATCGCAAAATGCCACCACTTTAGCCACTCCAGATCGTGGAGAATTGCGCCCGTTTTCATCTGTAAAAAACAAAAAAGTACGGAAGAAAAAAATATTATTCAGCGTAGAAAAGCCAGAGAATTTCAACTTTTATTTTGGCTCCTCGATTTTATGACGCGAAAGCATGTTGCGTTAAAACATATTGTTGTCTGATTTCTTTTTCTCTGTCCATTCTATTTTTCTATAGCAGCTTATCATAAGGAATTCGTTTCATAAAATCGAGGGCTCAAAGCGTTTCTCCCGGCGCCATATTTTTATTTTACCGAATCAACGATTGAGGGAGAAAGGAGGAAGGTATAAAAGAATAAAACAATGAAAACAGTGAAGTACAAAGAATTAGAAGGAAAAGTGAAGTGGGAAAAATGAGAAAGCTGTGATAAAAAGCTCATTTTTATACTAAAGGAGAAATTTTTCGTTTTTAGCATTAAAGATTTTTATTATTTTATCAAAGCGAACTAATTCAAAGATTATGCACAATTAGGGTTGAAGCAGAGAAAGAGAATAGGGTTTTTTTTCACATTCTCTGCAGGAAATTCAAATGCTGTGTTTACGCGTAAACACAGCAAAGTGTTTACGCGTAAACACAGCAAAAAACACACAATTACGCGTAAACACAATTTACGCCGTAATTATTTTCTCTGTCTGTCTCTTATGAGAACAGAGAAAGAAAATAAGGAAATACTACATACATTGAACATAGGAATTTTAAAACAATCGCTTCGATAAATTAAGGAAAAATTTCATGCTAAATACGAAAAACCGGCCCTTTAACTAATCGGTGGGATTAGGCACTAACCAAATCAAAGAAATTGTTGAAAAGAAAATTTGTTTTTAGCTCCATAATTTTATGACGAGAAAGTTTTCCTCTGTGATCTTTCTCTTTGCATTTTTTCGAGTAAACTCACAATTACTGTGGGTTTTGTAGGAGTCAGAGAGGAAACACCACAGCAAAACCGCAACGCCTACATCGAACCATAAAACCACAGTCACTTTTTCCACTCTCTCACACCTCTACCCGGTTCTATTCTCCATGGTGAAGTGGCAGAACCAAGCATTTCCTACCTAAACCAAGTGCCGGTTCAAATCCTACCGCATGCAATCGACCTCGATGAATCCAAAAAAGCGAAAAATGTAGCCAAAGAACTCTCCATCCCTGCAAGTTTCTAATTCTTCTGGTATTGATGTTGGGGAAACTGATGAGGTGGGTTTAATCCATGAGGATGACAACAATGTTGTTATATTTTTGCCATTTCATTATAAACTTTTTGAATCCATTTCTGATTCTTCTGATTTATTTACAAACAAAAAATAAACAAAAACGTGAAAAACCACGAATAGAACTTGTTGGAATTTTGATGAATATTAAGCAAGTATGACGAAGATAATTGATGGGGATGATCATCCGTATTTGTGACGGTTCGTCGACTTTCCCGCTGATGAGGTGGATCCCTTGGCATTTCTGTAATGAAAAAGAAAAAAAATTTAAAACGAAAAAATCAAACAAAATAAAAATCAAGAACCTGGGTTTGTCCTTGTCCCCATCTTGATTGCAGTTATTATTATTGTTGTTATTGTTCAATTCCCGAGGTGAACCACCTGGAAAGGAAAATTTTTAAAAATAGAATTTTCTTTTAATTTTTCTTGTAAAAAATGTTGTCCTTAATGAATAAAAGTTTCAGAAAAACTAATAAAGGATTTAGAGTAAATAAGGAGAAAATCTGTTGATCGAAAAAAGAAGCCTTAAGAAAAAATAAAATACAAACTTACCAAAGCCGCTGTTGTGGTTGCCCTGCAGCCTGCGCAACTCCTCCGTCGCGTACCTTGCCTGTTTCTCCGCAATTGCGCACTTTGTGTTGGTCGCGTCCAGCTCCCGTCGTAACTCCTGGCCCACTCTCTGCGCCTCCTTCAGTGCCGCCTCCAACTCCCGGACCCGTCCCTCTTTTCGCTCCAACGCGCGCCGGCCCTTGTTCAAATCCTCCTCGCAAAGCTCGCAACGCCGCTTGCAATTGTTAAACTGAAAAATGAAAAAGCCGTCGACACCTTTTAATTCATTGAATTGTCTTAATAGGAAGTAAAAAAAATGAATCTCAAAATTTTCTTCGGCGGCACCTACCCCCCCCCCAAGCCTGCCAATGAGTACGTCCCCAGTGGTATGTTTGCTCGGTTTGCCTTACCCTTTCCTGCAGTTTGTCCAGTTGCTGTTTGAGTTTGCCGTTCTCGTCCCTTTTCTGTTTCAGTGTCTCCTTCAGCTGTTCGTTCTCCATGCATGTTTCATGCAACTGTTGCTGGCAACTGGTGATCTCCGCATCGTCCTGGTCGGCCTTAAAATATCAAATGTTATTCTTGTTGCTGCACAAATCAATTTCACTTACATCATACACCAATTTGGCGTTGTCCACGAGTAGTTGGTCCCGTTCGATTGTCACCTCCTGAACAACAAAAATAATGGTAATGGGGTTAAAAGATTGTTTGTACACCACCTTCATCTCGTCCTCCAAGTTGTCCAGTTCCCTGCACATCTTGTGTTCTCCTTCTCATAATCCCGGATCTGCTTGCACAGTTCCTCTTGACATAGCCGCATCTCCTTCTCCATCTCGGCCAATTTGGCGTCCTTCTCTTGTAGCTTCTCCAGCGCTGCGTCCTTTTCGCTGTGGAGTTGTTCATTTTCCTAAAAAATTGAAATTTTCATTTTATTTTAGAAATATGACATATATACCATTTTCAGCCTGTCCACCTCCTTGGTCAGCCGCTGTTTTTCGGCCTCCAACCCTCTGTTGGCCTCCTCCAACACCCTGTTGCGTTCTCGCTCTTGTTGCTGTTGTTCAATCAGTTGCTTTGAGGACTCATGTTGTGTTGCCAACTGCAAAATCAAAATTTATGTAAAAATCACAAAAAAATCCTTAATTTTTACTCACCACGTAATTGCTAGGGCAGGGAATGAACTGGGGCGGTGGCGGCCCAAATGGAGTTGTTGGCTGATGAGCGTAGAGCTGATGAGGTGCAAAGCCGGCGGCGGCTGGGGAAGGAATTGCTTGCCAAGCATAGGATGGCGGATTCATTTTTCAGTTCTTTAAAAAATAATTATTAAATAGGAAAAAAGAAACAACTACTGGTAATTTAACGAGTTTAGGTCATTTCTCTTCATTTTCTCGGTTGTTTTTTTTACACTAGTCACTAAAACGGTTACATGTAAATGTAAACCATTTTATGGACATCGCCAGGGGGAGGGTCCTTTAGTTCTTGAAAATGACAATTTTCCAAGAAAAGTGTTTTTGTAAAAATTAAGAAAAAAATCAAATTGAAAACTTGGACCCGGAACTCCTTAAAAAAGTAAAAATTACTTAAAGCGCAAAAATAGACTATGTAATTTTCTTAAGAAAAGATATAAAAATGAAAAAGTTTCGAAATTCTTTTTTCTCTGGTTCGATGGAGACTCCAAGATTCAACCCAAAAACTTTTTTCTAGGTGATCCTGATGATGGCCTCGATCAAATTGACAATTCATTTTTGTTTTTAATGTGGCTGTGACGGCAAGGTAGCTCAAAAAAGATTAAATTTTTGAATGTGAATTTTCCCGCTTGGCTATACCTGGTAGTTCGGTTTGTTCCCCCCCTTTTTTGGAAAAAAATTGATGTGCCAAAAATGGCCCAAAATCACATCCTAGGGTCAGTTTTTGACGCTGAATCCGATTCTGACGTCCATTTTGACGTCCTGCGTCACCTGATGCAACTTTTTGACGTCAAAAAAATTTTGACGCCAAAAATTTTTTTTCAAAATAATGACTTCCTAGGCCATTTTTTAACGCTGAATCCGAATCTGACGTCCGTTTTGACGTCCGACGTCATCTGACGCAACTTTCTGACGTCGGAAATTTTTGACGTCAAAATTTTTTTCAAAATTTCATTTTTAGATTACATGACCCGGCTATCCTTCATAATGCGTGGGGAAGGACGTCAGAATCGGATTCAGCGTCGAAAACTGACCCTAGGATGTGATTTTGGGCCATTTTTGGCACATCAATTTTTTTTCCAAAAAAGGGGGGGAACAAACCGAACTATTACCTCCCGCTTTCTTGGCATTCTACATTTTAAGTTTATCAAAAAACAAATTATGAATTCGACATGTCCTAATTTTTAATCTCTAATCTCCAATCTGTTTAAATTTTTATTTGATTTTGGGTGGGATGGGACCAAAATTTTTATAAAATTGATCGATTTAATGGTTATTTTGTATTAGCTTTAGTTCCAATGTTCATAGCGCAATATGTTTATACAGTTTTTGACGAAAATATAGAAAATTTCTGATTTTTATTAAATATTGAATTATTTTTGATCCTAACTTCCTAACTCAGGATTAAGAAAATTCTAATTTTTTTGGATAGTGAAATGAGGGATAGAATGAGTTACAATTCCCATTTTTCACCCAACTTTTATAAGCACATATTTAATCCATCCATCAGATGGATGGACCATTCCTCCATTCCCATACATCATTTCTCCATGTCACTGTCATGTCAATCACTTAAATTATGCATTTTTGAATTTTTGACGTAACTCGTGTCATGTCATCCAATGTGCTATTCCGGGTGAGATTCGGGTTCTACGCCTCCAAAAACCCCTAATTTTTTTTGAAACTCCAATTTTCGATTTAACATTATTGTAATTGTCGACCCTTCTTAACCAAATAAAATGCGCGTCAGAAAAGTCCGGAAATCTGGGATTCCTTTATTTTCGAATTTGGTATCGAAACGATTCGTCGAATGCGTTTGGCGCTTCTGTTCTATCTTCTCCTTGCCTCTCTTCCTTCATTTCATTGCATTGGATCCAAAGACCACTCTGTCTTTGAGTGGGCGTGTCCCTCCGTAGAGTGGGCGTGTCCCTCCACCTAGTCCAAATAAATACCTTTCCTGATGTTCATTCCCTGCAATTTGTGATCGCGCGGAGATTTATTCTTTGCAAACAAAACAATCGCTTTAATAAACATTTTTTCAAAAGGGATTTCCGGACTTTTCTGACGCGCATTTTA
>LDKF01001526.1:5469-40807 GCA_001026735.1 Rotylenchulus reniformis
GTTTTAACAATGAATCAACAACCAAATTAGGGGAAATAGATATATAGGTAAGTGAATTTGGTTGTTGAGTCAATGATAAGTCTGATGTATTAGTACAATTCGAGGAAAAAGTAGAGTGAAATTGTTTGGCTAAAGCTATAGATTTTTCAGAATCAGAGAGGTTGATTGTTTTGGTCGAACAGTGTATTTGTGATGGTTTGTTTAGATTTTATAAAAGATCCTACATACTTGAACTTGGATTTTTGAGTGCTTATATCATGTTTTTCTCTGTTCCTTTGAAACTTTTTTATCTGGAAATCTATGTTTTTAGTTACTTTAATTATAGTTAATTTTGGATGGCCTATTTTTCCATAATGCATTTTTGTAAGCAATTAGGTTCATAATGTGTTTAGGTAGTTTTTTGTTGGTTGATATAGAGGTAGTGATAGGAATATGATCTTCGATAGTTTTAGTGATTTTGTCGCTAAAGGTTTGATATAGGTGATCAATTTCTGTACTGTATGAGAAGAGAGTATTCCAATCTGTAATTTTGAATGTGTTGTTTACCTGTTTGTAATCAGCTTTATGAAAGTTTCTGGTGGTTTTTTGGTATTCAAATTTATTGAATTTTAAATTGAATTCGATCGAGTTATGATCGGATGTACTAATTGGGGGTGTTATACTGAGGTTTTTGATGAGTTTTTCGAGTTAGTGATTACTAAATCTAGAATATTATTACCTTAGTTGGTTTGTTAACCATTTGTAAAAGGTCAAAATTGTTGATATAATCTATAAAATGTTTTTCAATATTAGATTTTGCGTGTATGTTCGACCAGTCAAGCTTTGGTAGGTTAAAGTCACCTGTGATTGTAAGTGGGGTTTCTGTAGAAGTGAGTTCATAAAGTGTATCTATTAAGGAATGAAATTCGTTGGGTTTTTCATTAGTTGTAGATCTATAAACATTTATGATTTTAATAGAGTGATTCTTAGAATAAATTTCTATTCCGCAAACATCCGAATTTAAGGTTTTAGGGACTGATAATTCTGAACAGGGGATATCATTAGAAATTAAAATGCATGAACCACCGCCCCTGGAAATTCTATCAGATCTAAAAATTTGATAGTTTGTATCATGTAAAATTAATGGATCATCCTTGTGTTCATGTAACCAAGATTCAGTTATAAGTATGATTTGATATTTTTCAGAAAGTAAAATATGTGAGGGTTTCTCCCGGCGGCACCCCAAAATTCATCTCTTGGAGCCATTGGACAATCTCTTCCCATCCCGTACTTTGATCATCGTCCCCATTTCATTTGCCCCGCCTCTTTGTCATTGCCCCGCCCCTTTTGTTCATCTATGCATTTCCTTTTCCCGGGGATCATTCAGTTGAGTCGAGAGTCAGTCGGGAGTGAGAGTCGATCGGGACCTGATGATGGGACGACCATTCTGATGTATCCACCTATTGAGATTGCCCTAGAGGAATAAAGCCAAGACTATTCTATCTGTCCAAGCTTGGGGAGAGGTTCATGCCATGGGTTCAACACCATAAACTCCCGGGCCCGGGGAATTTCCTCCATGGTCAATCCTTCCCTTCCGTGTTTCTCTGGGGGCTCAGCACCTACCCTCACTGGTAGCACCGGATGGTTCCCACTTCATGTTGGGAAAAGATCCATTGACTTATCACAACGCGCGGAGACGACTGAACTGAGGTTTGTGGGGATCCCCGTTGCCTACGGGCAAGTTGAAAAGTGCACTATAAATGAATAATTGAGGAGCTCAACAGTCAGGTGAGTTTAAAATGGGATTTTGTGAAAATTTTGGAGGTACACGAGAAAATTAAAAAAAACTGAGAGATTGATCAAATTTGTATACCCGCGGAAGAAGGCCTACATAGGGTTGCACCGGGACCAGTCCCGGTCAGTCCCGGATGATCAGAACCGGGACTGACTGTAGTACATTGGTTGTACATGCTTCCATCCACTCCTCCACTCTCTTGTCACGCTAGATGTTCCTCCCTCCACTTATCACACACTATTTTTTCTTTTCCCTCTACTTCTCTCCCTCTTCTTTCTTTTCCCTCTTTCCGTGCATCTTTCCGTGCATAGAGAAGCATAGGGAAAAGAAAAAAATAGTGTGTGATAAGTGGAGGGAGGAACATCTAGCGTGACAAGAGAGTGGAGGAGTGGATGGAAGCATGTACAACCAATGTACTACAGTCAGTCCCGGTTCTGATCATCCGGGACTGACCGGGACTGGTCCCGGTGCAACCCTAGGCCTACAGTCCTTTTTTTATTATTTGTACCTCAGATACCCGCGGAAGAAGGCCTATAGTGTTGCCTAAGGGCAAGTTGAAAATTGCGCAATTTTCTTTTGAGCTCAACAAATGATGAATCACTGCAGAAATACAAACGTGTAAATGATATCTTTAGACAAAGCTGATTAGCAACTGACAGTTTCAAGATAAGAAAAAGATCAGAGATTTTTTTAAGTTGACCATACGAACCCAATGAAGAAACCGACCAATCTGCTTTAAGTACCCGCGGAGAAAATTCAGATTAAGCTGGACACCGTTGCCTAAGGGCAAGTGAAAAATATTAATGGACTCAGAAAAATGATGAATGATTGCAGCAAAAGAATATATAAATGAGGTAAATTGAAAATAATTAATTCAAATGCATTTTTTATGCCACAAGACCATTTAGCCAGAGCGATAAAGAAATTGACCGTTCCTAACATGCAAAAAGCCATGGGATTCTTTACTCTATTTTTTTATCATCAATATATGGTTTCAAGTAATTTTACTGTTTCACTGCACGCTCGATTTTTTCTATGCCGACACTTAGAGAATCACTCTTAACAATCTATTTCAACGCATTCTTAATCTTTCAATCGTCCAAGCTGTCTTATTAATGTACAAAGTTCAAATCGCAGTATGATTAATGGGATCCTTTTCTCTTCATCCCCTACTTCCGGCAAATTGCATAGCTAGATAAAGGGGAACAATCGGAAGTCCATCAGCGATTCCACTAGATGTAGCGGGGAATGATCGGAAGTCAATCAGCGACGTTTCGCTGTGTAACAGAGGTCGAAGACTAACAACGGTCTGGGAAACGGCATTCTTTAGATGGGAATCTCTCGGGATGATAGAGGGACTAATAGGGACAAGAGAGCATTCATTCATAACTTTCATGAAGAATGGATGATAACTTGGGTGATACTTATGACAAGAATATTTCGCATTTTTGACGTTAATAATTTTTTTTGTTAAGCTCAAATCTACCAATCCTAAACCCAATTCTGCCTTACATCGTATTATTCTTATGATGAACTTGCGAAAAGGAGTTCATTCTCCAGTTGGTGTTGCCCACGGGCAAGTTGAAAAAGAAGAAAATGATTTGGAGTTAGGCACAAATGCTGTTGCTGAGAGCTTTAGTATGGGAAAATCTTCAGTGAAATTTGATCAGCCGATATTTGGTATTAACATGATTACTAGTACAGTGAATCCCAACATTGAAGTCTTTGGGGAAGAATCACCAATCGCTTTTGATGACTGGGCTGAAAGATTCCGGGATTATGTCTCGGTTACAGGTAAGAATTGGACTGAGAACGAAAAGGTCACGCGGCTGAAAATGGCACTGAAGGATTCACCGAGAGCATTGTTCAAGGAATTACGTGATGATCAAATTGCGACGTTGGATTTAGCACTGTTTTCGATGAGAGCCAAATTGGATTCACCGCAACGACGTGAGGTAGCAAAAAGGAAATTGGCACTCTGCAAACAGCGAGAGGATGAAAGGGTAGCAGATTTTCTTCGGCGCTTGACACCGCTGGTGGAGTCGACCAATCCGAGTCTCGATGCTGCTCAGAAGAAAGAAAAGGTTTGTGAGGAATTTTTAGATCGGTTGAAACCGGATATGAGTTTTCTCATCCGCTTGCTAGGTCTGACTAAGACCAAAAATTTGGAGGTGGTGAAGGCACAAGCGATTGAGTTAGAAGCATTACTCATGCTGAACAAAGGTGTAGACCTCAGTCAGGTTTCCGGTGCGATCAATGCGTTGGAAAATCAATTTCCTAAAGCTAGAAATGTTGCTTCTGGGGAACCGAATGAGGGAGATAATTGGTCTTTAACAGGTCAGTGCTCTAATATGGACAGAACTTTCACTTCAGAAGATTCACGTTGGCAGCAGAGAGATTATGGAACTCTGGTTGAAGTGCACGAATGGACTAGGGGTAACAATCAACAGCGAGGCTTCAGTCAACGCAACTGGTCGACCAACAAGGTATGTTATAATTGCCAGCACACTGGGCATCTTGCTTATGAATGCAGGGAACGCAGGGACCGCTTTCAAAGTGAAAGATGGCAGGACATGATGCCCAATCGGCAGGGTCAGACGTCCTCTAGCCCTGATCATGATCAATTGAATGTTGCGAGTCCAATGCCGGCGCAATCCTCGTCTGAGGCTTTTCTTCAAGATCTGGTGAAATCCCTCGTTAACATGAATCTGAGAAACGTCTCCTCTCCAAGTCGTAGGGATGATCGGTCCGAAAACTGATTGGAGTGGGAAGATGAACTTAACCAAGCCAAATGAGCTAGTTAGGAATGGGTCTCCAAACTTTAACAGATCAATGTCATAAAGCATTTGATCCCTCAGAGAAAATCCTAAGTCAAAAGCTGCCTAAGGGCAGGTTGGAAACAAATTTATGTAAATTCGTATATCGAATTGGGAAAAGCCACTTCTAATCTACAAAAAGTATAGTTTCGCAGCTAATGATGCATTCCTTGTTGCGTTCACAATTGTATTAGCCTAGTTTTAATCGGATATAGGATATTGGTTTTTCCTCTAATTTTGGGGCATACCAGTAATTTTATGTTATCCCACACTCTAACTCAGCGGCGGGCACAAATTATCAGAATCTTGATTTTTCTTGCATATTTTGCTTCGATTCTGGATTGAATTTAATTGGGAGATTGCAAGCTTCAATCGATCACACGACATTAGTTGCAGCTTTAATCGCTCTTATTTCGAACGACATTGTATTACCGGTACTATTGATCATATTTGATCCGAATCTCGACTCTCACTGTTGATATTATTTTGGTCTCTTGTGCATCTTATATGGTAGATCATAGATTTTATTTGGACACATGATTATATTCCTTGTCCTTCTTACCATTGAGGGATAACTCTGTGATATTTCGATTCCAGTTTTTCTCCTTTCTAGGGTCCTTTTTTTAAAATTCCTTTCCCCTCTTCTCTGCCATCCTTTCGTATATAGGTTGCCTCATGTCAAGTGACCTGCTATAGAAAATGATCGAATCACTTCTCTGTATAGGACATTTTACTTTATTTTTTGGCGTACTTCTTAGAAGGGCTCAAGATCTTTGTTTGAACCTACTCATTTTAACTCAATTCTAACTCAATTCCTGCTTAGGCTTTTTCCTTTTATAATAGTGATGCTAGCGGGAAGTCGGCTAGGAATGTAAACGATTGATCCGAATCTTGGGTTCGGCTATGTCCTTTCTCTGGGTTCTGTATTCATTCTGACGAGCGGAATATAGGTGTTAATCGGACACACGATTATGGATTTTGTTACAGAGATGATCTAGTCTGAATCTTAGAACTGTGCCATATCGATATTGGAAAAGGAACCACTTTCTTCGTTTTTCTGCAAACAGTTTTGGATAGAAGTATGGATGTTTCATGCCAATTGAACCCACAGTAGAGACGGTACCCGCTGTTGATAGAATCTTGCCTGAGGGAACCTTGAAGTCATCAGATATGCCCCTAAGACGGATGCTGCCCAAGGGCAGGTTGAAATCGTGTACATCGGGTTGAGAATGAACGGATTTTTGCGCATTCATGCATGTTTCGATCACATATACGCAGACAGTGCTGCCCAAAGGCAGGTTGGAAACATTTCAAATTGCAAAGGAAAGAAATACAGGGATTAAAAAGCAAGCGTGTGTTTGCCGATAAAGAATTGCGAGTGCCACCTTAGTTGCTTAAATTTTGCTCTTTGGTCAAATTACACCCAAATCAATCCAGGAACTTGGAAGTTCCACCTACTATTTCACCCTGTCTTTCTATCCTAGGGAGTATCACTTATTGTTTTATGATTGTAATAGTGATAACATTGCTCTCCCATAGGTTGATTGGACATTTTAATAGTCGTATCAATACCAGGGAAAATCCCTCTAGTGTGTCTTTTTGGGAACAGTAGGTTGCCAAATCAGCCAACCCAAGGTCACCCATGTAGGAATCCAGGAAATGAATTCCATCACCATTAATGGGATGGAACCACAGATGCGATCCAGACGGGCTGAGAATTTTGGAGGTTTTTTTTTCAGGAGACTTTTTGGCGTAGACTGGACTGCTTACTCCTTTGGTTAAGCATATTCAGAACTCACACTAATGCTGTCATCGGATTTTATTTAAAGAAGATGGACAATAGGTCGCCAGCTGCGGTTGTAGCAAATGACTCAGGGCCTCTGTGCAAAATTTGCAGACTCATGAAGCAGAGCTTATCCAGATGGAACCTAGTTCAGAGATGGCAAATGCGGCCTGGGCATCCTATCACATTGGCATGGACGATTCGAAATCGAGTTCATTTTTAGCACATCCTACAAGACTGCGCAATATCTCCGCCAGTTCTGCCGAGCCTGAATGCAGTTTCCACACATTCCGTTGTAGTGACTGCGATGGACCAGTTCGCTGTTTGCTGAACACTGGGGCAGTTTCAGCGTGGTACCCAGATCGGTTGCAGGAAATCTGTATTACAAGTTGTGAGGTTTCCCGATTTTTGAGAAATCCAAATCGTTTTTGACAGAGCTGACATCAATCTTGTGAAGACTGGTTTGTCGGTCGTGAACAGCGTATCGCTCACGGGCGATTTGAAAATGAAATTGTGATTGTTAACCCCACAATGGAGCAGAAGTAACTGTGGAAAGGAAAGGTATGTTGCAGATGGCTAGGGAGCATGCATAGAAGGCGATTTATTTACCGAAATACGATCGAGACTCAGTCGGTTTTCATGGTTTATAAAACGAGAGTTTATCGATTGACTTTTCATTCATTTCTATATATTTTCTTAACTTATATAGTTTTAGTGTTTTTCTTCATTTATTTATTTCGTTTAATACATTTTCTCCCAGCTACGTTCCTTTTATTCGTACAGTCAGTATGCATGGCTAAGAATTGGCGTTTTTTTCTCCTTTTCTAACCTTTAACTTTTGACATTTCCTGCCCCCTGATTTGTGGATTGGTATCGGTCGGCGGTGGGACCAAATTCATCTTTCTTGGGTCCGCCGGCCACAGTCTGATCGGCTTCTCATCAATGTCTCCTCTGGAGTAAGTACCCTTTTCCTCTTCTATAATTTTTTCCTCTCGGATTTGGTTCTATTATCCACAATGTTGGTCACACACTTCGTTTTTTCCGCACCCCTTGATTTCCAACTTATGGTCGGGGATCCTATTTGAATCCATATCGAATCATTTTTTGAACCCATCATTTTGTTCATTTTTTTCTCTTTCATCTGAGTAGTTTCTGTGCCTCTTTGCTTTATTTCTCTGTGATCCCATTAATGCTATATTTTGTTTTCATTTTCTTTCGGTTCACGCCAAAACGGACCCCCTCTCCGCTATGGTACACGCCACAACGGACCCCCTCTCCGCTATGGTACACGCCACAACGGACCCCCCTCTCCGCTATGGCACACGCCACAGCTAACCCACACTCTGTTAGGGCACACACCACAGCAGATCCCCTCTCCGCTAGGGTACACACCACAGTTGACCCGGTTCATTAGGCATGGTTTGGAATTATTATTATTATCATTATTATTGGGAATTTATTTAAATTGGCTGTAGTGAGATTTTTGAGAAAATGGACGGGCTTGGATGTGTTGCCTAAGGGCAAGTTGTAACTTGATTGTTTTATTATCTGGTTTTGTTAGCAATTTATATGATTTTGGCCATAATACAGAAGATTAGAAATAAACTATTTCAATGGATTGGATTATGAATTGTTGAATTATCAGGGATTTTTCTTCCTCCTATAGGACTTATGAGCCCTCCATCTTCCAGGCCGGTCGACACAAAATGGCCTTCCCTCCTCACTACGAGCAGAATTGACGAGGTACATCTTAATTATGGCGTTCCCTAATCAAATGTAATGCCGGGTCCACTTTTCTGCTTTATCTCCCCACACAAATGGACTGCCCAATCCTCGATGCTGTCTGCTTCACAGTAAGTGGACACGTCGTTTGGTTCTTTCTAGAATGCCAATCAATTCTTTGGGCTACTACCTATGATCATCTGCTTCTTTGGTGCAAGTTCTTGCCTAAGGGAAAGTTGAAAATGATATACACATTAATCGAATTATTAACGCAGAAACTACGTGGCAAGTTGTGCATATAAGTTAAATCGCTGCATGTAAAAGACAAATTAGGCAGAATTTCTTGGCTATTACGAATATAAGGTTATTGTCCCCCTTCGGGCTTTCCTTCCACCATGTTGGCCGACATGTGGGATGCCCCACAGAGGAGAGTTCTCTGTGGGATGCCCCGCAGAGGAGAGTTCTCTGTTGGATGCCCCACAGAGGAGAGTTCTCTGTGGGATGCCCCACAGAGGAGAGTACTTTGTTGGATGCCCCAAAGAGGCGAGTCACAGTTGGGATATTCTAAGGTAGTGTTGCCTATGGGCAAGTTGAAAATCTTTGGATTTAACTGAAATTTAGATCCAATAATTGGAATAACGATTGTGAGGTATAACAAATTGTATAAAAATGCTCCGTAAGAATTAAAGTCTGTAACAAAGAGACAAAAATGCTAGTGAATTCATTTTGCCATCCGATTTGATGACGCAAGAATATGTTGCATTAGAACGTGACGTTGTCAGATTGTCACAGCAAGGTAATTATTTAGTGGCGTCCGCCACTGCGGAAAATTCATTGAGTGGCTTCCGCCACAGCCATGATAATCATCGGGTGGCGTCCACCACTGCGGGAAAATTCACTGGATGGCGTCCGCCACTTGATCTGTTGTTTGATTATGCATACTTTTGTCGCCTAACTCGAACTTCAGAACTTTCAGATCAAAATCGTACATATTGCTGGCAGGCAGAACATTTTGGCGGATGCTCTATCACGCGCTGTGGAATGAGCATCGGCGGCTGAAGTGCGGAATCTTCAGGTACTGGAGGATATCGTTGAATTCCCAGTCTGCTTGGCTGTGGAGCAATACTCCAGGGTAATTGTTGATCCATTCGTGTGCGGCATGACTTTTCGGAACCAAGTCGGCACGACATGCGAAGTTGATTTGGAAAAAGAGCAGAAAAGGGACCCAGAGGCCATGGCATACATCCGATTTTTATAGAGTGGCATTTTTTCCAGTTGGACTCGAGCAGCATGAGAAAGATGCGTTGCTGCAGGGACTGCAAATTACTGCTTAAACAGAGGAATTCCCTATACAAGGAAACAGGTCAGAGCTTGCGGATCTACGTGACAATAGCACTCCGGGGCATGCTCTTCGAGGTTTTTTCACTCGTCCCTGCCTGGAGGAGGACATCTGAAGTTCCCTGCTGGGGGATCTGCCCCAGTGGACCCCTCCCTTCCCCCTCCCCGCTGGGGGATCTACCATCAGTGGTACTATTGTTGGAGTTGATGGTATCTGAGTGCTCGATTGGTTATTCCATATCTGTTGCCCATGGGCAAGTTGTAAATTTTCAGTATGCATTCATACTAGCCTCTATCCATGAGTAAGTTTTTACGGTAATGGTGTTCAGATCATTTGTTTAATTTTGGAATTGTAAAATATTTTCTTTGCGGTAAAAATCACTGCTCATCTTTTAGTCATTTTTAGTCAGATTAGTCAGTCCCCTAGTCGGGCGACTGAGAGGATTTGCCTCTGGGGTATGATTTAAGCGGAGATCATGCATCTGTGCGATTGATCATTGATCATGGGAAAGGTGAGCCATTCGGCGTTTTCTTGACTCCTTTTCCACCTCTACATTCGGACGGACGATCTTTAGCCATTTCCGTGACTCTTCCGTGATTTTGCCATGCTTTCTCGATGTCGAGGAAGCGATCGCCTAAAGTTTGTAACTGGCTGATGGACGGGGGGAGCAGTGCTAGTGCGGTCGGCGGGAGCAGTGCTAGTGCGGTGCGTGCGCCAAGAGGATCCAGGGCGTGCCGGAGCTGGAACATGTCATCATCACGACCACCTATGCCATGCAGGGGCATGAGGCCCCGCTCGTGGTGATGGCGACGACGTGTTCGCACTGGACGGTGGCGGAACAAGGGCGGCTGCCGTTCTGAACGGAGTCGAAGCGCATGGATTCTCCGTGTCCAGGGGCGCGCATGGCCTTGTGGTGATCGGCGACTAGACTGTTCTGTGAAGGGCATCAGCATTGAAGGCGCTCATGGAGCATGCCCAGCTGGTAACGGGCATCGTGAACACCTGACTTCTTGGATTGGCATGGATGAGGACAGCCGGTACAACGATTAAGGCAATCTGGTTGATAAGGACGGTTTTGAGGCAATTGGTGAGGTCGAAAGGAGGATCAAACCACGGTGGTCAGTGTGGCAGAAATACTGGGCCTGAATGGGGTCAACCTTTCTGATTTTCTCTTTTGTTCAGGTGGCGCGAGCAGGCTTGCTGGACGAGGCGCTCCACTCTGAAGGAAGGAAGGATGGACGTCCTGCCTGCAGTGAGAGTGCGAGTGCATCCTGGGGAAGGGGACCTTCCCGTGGTATGGGGGGAGAGGTTGCCGGTGGCTCCAACTTTCATTTCCTCAATTTTCCCTTCCCTTCTTTTTGCTGCCTGGGGAGCCATCATGGCTTTCTCTGGATCTGGGGTCCATCCTTTCCTCCACTATTTTCTCCTCTCTTTCTCACCCTCATCTATCTCACCGAGTGGGTTTGGCTTGCTTGAGAAGTGTGGCACCCTCTGGCGACTTTGTGGCGGTCGTCAACAAGGCAGGCAGCAGTAAGGTAGCGGAAGGGCACTGTGGATTCTGCCAGTTTGGTGTGCTGTGTTAGCATTGTCGCCACGACGACAACTACACCGTGCCGTCCAATCTCTCTGTGCGCTGATGCCAACCGTGGGCCCCGGGTTGATCAACCACGCCTGTTCAGTACCCCTCGGCGGAGCTAGGGGCTCAGGTTCCCCAATCAGGGCGCTCCCTCCACGGCAGCTGCACAGGATGGCCAGAATGCCCAAATAACGTGCCGATGGTGCTGCATCAAGTTGGCGGCAGGTTCTAGCTTCCGAGGCTGTTTCAGACAACGTCTGAGCAAGGATGCGACTGCAGTCGGCTGCGGCGGAATGGTGTGAAAGTTGGCAGTGAAGGGCTGTCTTGCCGGCGGTAGACAACGAACGGAGCGCTGCAGGGGTGTGTTCATGCCAACAAGCGGTCTTACCCATCTCGTGGTGCTCTCTTTCTCTTCTATTCACCATCACCCTCATTTTTATCTGGAGGATCGGGGACGATCCTGGTGAAGGGGGGAGTTGTGAGGGTTTCTCCCGGCGGCACCCAAAAATTCATCTCTTGGAGCCATTGGACAATCTCTTCCTATCCCGTACTTTGATCATCGTCCCCATTTCATTTGCCCCGCCTCTTTGTCCTTGCCCCGCCCTTTTTGTTCATCTATGCATTTCCTTNAAAAATTTTCCTATATTATAAAATTCATTTTCCAGTACTTGGCCTACAAACAGGAATTGGACAGTCAATACAGCAAAGTGCAGGTGGAAGCGCTGGAGAAGATAGCCAAGCTTGGCGAGCAGTTTCAGCATATCCAGGCAAACATTTTATTTAAAAGAACTTATTTTCTTGTAGAATATAAGAATAGCTCCGAAGTTATAAGAGAAGACGGAAAGTAATAACTTTTTTATACATACAGGACGAGAAGCAGCGCTACAAGGAATTGGGCGAGGAGCTGTTGTCCAAGAACAGCAAAGTGCTGAAGGAGATGCGGGCGGAGAAGGCCAAACGCTCCTCCACGGCAGCTGCACAGGATGGCCAGAATGCCCAAATAACGTGCCGATGGTGCTGCATCAAGTTGGCGGCAGGTTCTAGCTTCCGAGGCTGTTTCAGACAACGTCTGAGCAAGGATGCGACTGCAGTCGGCTGCGGCGGAATGGTGTGAAAGTTGGCAGTGAAGGGCTGTCTTGCCGGCGGTAGACAACGAACGGAGCGCTGCAGGGGTGTGTTCATGCCAACAAGCGGTCTTACCCATCTCGTGGTGCTCTCTTTCTCTTCTATTCACCATCACCCTCATTTTTATCTGGAGGATCGGGGACGATCCTGGTGAAGGGGGGAGTTGTGAGGGTTTCTCCCGGCGGCACCCAAAAATTCATCTCTTGGAGCCATTGGACAATCTCTTCCTATCCCGTACTTTGATCATCGTCCCCATTTCATTTGCCCCGCCTCTTTGTCCTTGCCCCGCCCTTTTTGTTCATCTATGCATTTCCTTTTCCCGGGGATCATTCAGTTGAGTCGAGAGTCAGTCGGGAGTGAGAGTCGATCGGGACCTGATGATGGGACGACCATTCTGATGTATCCACCTATTGAGATTGCCCTAGAGGAATAAAGCCAAGACTATTCTATCTGTCCAAGCTTGGGGAGAGGTTCATGCCATGGGTTCAACACCATAAACTCCCGGGCCCGGGGAATTTCCTCCATGGTCAATCCTTCCCTTCCGTGTTTCTCTGGGGGCTCAGCACCTACCCTCACTAATAGACCTTAATATATCTAATTTGTTTGCTAAACTTCTTGCATTAAAATATAAAACCGAAATATGTTTGGGAATTTTTGAGTGATATGCCAGAGATGACTGTGAATGGATATACGGGAGGAGTTGCGAATTTAGTTTTTTGGAAGTGTTTGGCGGAAAGCGGCAACATCCTCCCGTTTAATGATTGTGTTTGCATAAATAATAAAGTCCAAACCAGTGTCTTTTCGTTTCTGTTTACATTGCTCGATCAATTCCGACCGCTCGCGTATCTGTTCTGGGGTCAGGACTGCCGGACACGGACATGTTTGTAGACACTTCCCTTGAGCTTGGACGCGTTTCGAAGCACTTGTCGCACTGCGGCCGTGGACGGAAGCTCCACCTTGATCAGCCGAAGTTCTGCTCGTCCCATCCGGAAGATGGTGGTCGGCGCGCCAATGTCCAATTGACACTCGTTCAGGATCTCCAGCACCGTTTCTTTGTCCCGTTTTACAAGATCAATTGGGCGGGAGATGGGCATTCCTCAACATTAGAAAGTACTATGGAGTGTTCTCGACGTACCGAATTTAGCTCATCAATGATGTTGTGGGGTTTTTGTTGCGTGGCCGCGTTCTGCTGTTGTGCCATGATGAGTTGCATCACTTGTGTCAGGAGTCCGATCACTTGTTGTTGGTTGATGAGTGCTAAAAGAAGAGGGTGCATTGAGGGGTCCTCACGAGCGGAGCCAGCAGCAAATTGTCGACAAGGGTGCTGGCCGCTTGGAGAAGAGTGTTTTTTTTTGTTCTACAACCACACAAGGGCACTCAAACGGGCCACTGACAGGTGGAGGGGAGGGTACATGTTAAGGATTGTGAGTATTGAGAGATCGTGAGTGATGGGCGTTAGTAAGGCCTTGCTCAAGGGCCGGACACCGCTAGGCTTCGCCGTCTTATGGATGTCATGTCGACGACCAGCAGGGTAGAGATCAGCTCAGCTGCTAGTGGCTGGAGTTGTAGGGATGTGCTCCCTCGGGCTTGAGTATATTGGCGGACGCGGTGGTGAAGAGCAACAGCCAGCGGATCCGAACCGGCGATGTTGTCTTGGAAGGAGAGTAGGGCGTAGACCAGTCGACCACCGCGCCGCAGTGTTGATTTGGTTGGAGTTGTTCATTGATTTTTTTGATGTCGGAGGAGTGAAATCAGAGGCAATTCTTTTCATTCAATTCTTATTGGACTCTTTATGAATCTCTTTATGAATGAAAATCTCTTAAGTTGACCTATAAAAGGTTCAAACATGCTAGAAACATGTTTTACGTGATTTTCAGGCTGTTCTAAGCCAGCAAAAAAATATGCATTTGCATATAAAAATTGACCCTGGTTATGGTACATGATTTTCAAAAAGGGACGCCTTTAAACTAGTGCCAAAAAGTTTGTAACAAGGATTTTTTTATTTTTTTGACAGAAAACTGACTTAAAATCCTTTCTATACTTATGGCCACCAAAAAGCTCGTCGACTATTCTTTTACATCGCCAAACGTTTTTGGTCGACGGACTTTTGAAGGTGGAAGAAACTGAACCTTGTGGACTACTCATCAAGTTCCTCTTCCTCAACATCCGATGATGACGAACCATTTGCAAAATCAAAATCAACTCGCCAACGTTCATACAGCCTCGAGCACTTTTCTTTTGCCTGGGCTTGTTTTTCGCGGCGCCAGATATCACCACTACAGAGGATGTACTCGACTTAACAAGATTAACAATTTGGAAAAATCAAAGCATATTATTTCACTCAAAAATTTTCCTATATTATAAAATTCATTTTCCAGTACTTGGCCTACAAACAGGAATTGGACAGTCAATACAGCAAAGTGCAGGTGGAAGCGCTGGAGAAGATAGCCAAGCTTGGCGAGCAGTTTCAGCATATCCAGGCAAACATTTTATTTAAAAGAACTTATTTTCTTGTAGAATATAAGAATAGCTCCGAAGTTATAAGAGAAGACGGAAAGTAATAACTTTTTTATACATACAGGACGAGAAGCAGCGCTACAAGGAATTGGGCGAGGAGCTGTTGTCCAAGAACAGCAAAGTGCTGAAGGAGATGCGGGCGGAGAAGGCCAAACGCTCCTCCACGGCAGCTGCACAGGATGGCCAGAATGCCCAAATAACGTGCCGATGGTGCTGCATCAAGTTGGCGGCAGGTTCTAGCTTCCGAGGCTGTTTCAGNGCCTGGGCTTGTTTTTCGCGGCGCCAGATATCACCACTACAGAGGATGTACTCGACTTAACAAGATTAACAATTTGGAAAAATCAAAGCATATTATTTCACTAAAAAATTTTCCTATATTATAAAATTCATTTTCCAGTACTTGGCCTACAAACAGGAATTGGACAGTCAATACAGCAAAGTGCAGGTGGAAGCGCTGGAGAAGATAGCCAAGCTTGGCGAGCAGTTTCAGCATATCCAGGCAAACATTTTATTTAAAAGAACTTATTTTCTTGTAGAATATAAGAATAGCTCCGAAGTTATAAGAGAAGACGGAAAGTAATAACTTTTTTATACATACAGGACGAGAAGCAGCGCTACAAGGAATTGGGCGAGGAGCTGTTGTCCAAGAACAGCAAAGTGCTGAAGGAGATGCGGGCGGAGAAGGCCAAACACGAAGTGCCGAAATGAACGCTATTTATTGATGGGAGAGTATAACCTGTGCATTTTGTTTGACCGATTAATTCATATATATGTATCTCAATTTCATGTTTTCCGCTGGATATCAAATTTTCATTGACATGCTATATTTCTGTTTTCGGTTTCATATTAAAATTATTGTCTCATCAGATTTTCTTAAATATAAGGTTAGCTATGCCGAATTACTCCAATTTAAACAGTGGAATTTTTCAAAATTGATTAATGTAATGTTTATCCACAGGCCAAGGGCAAAATATGCCGCTGATAGGCTTGGCAATATTAAATGATGAAACAATGTCAAAGGATGATCACATAAATATGTCTCAATATTTGTAAATGTCACAACGTTAAAGTCAATGTCAATAATAAATGTATGGGGTGGTTTGATCGGGAGATGAGAGATACAAATCAAGCCATGGTCGGAATTGGGTCGAGTCTAAAACATTAAAGGCCTCAGGGGGGGACAATTCCAGAGATTTATAGAGCGATTGATGAATGAATTTTGAGTACGGGATGATTTTCGAGGGATGACGAGTTGATAAGGATGACGTCTTGATGGACGAGAAGAAAATTTGACCAGATCATATGGATTAAGACTAGTATGATTAAAGCAAATTTTGTATAGAAACGTGAGATCTGAGACTACCCTACGATGAGTTAAGGTTTTTAGGTCGAAAAATTTTAGACGCGATTCATAGGGTAAATAGGAACGATGTATTTTCCAATACGCAATTCTTGTAAAGTATTTTTGAACCCCCTCAATGTGGCTAATATATTTTTTATTTGAAGGTGACCAAATTTCGGATGCATATTCTAAAACAGGAAGAATATAAGATTTAAATGCTAGAGACCAAATGATTGGATTGGAGGTACGAATTACTCGGAGTAATTGATAGGTTTTGTAATAGGCTGATTTGACAATGTTAATTATATGTTGATTAAAGGAAAGTAAATGGTCCATTTCGACTCCCAAATCTCTGATGTTTGAAATTGAATCTAATAGCAAACCTTGAAATTTGTATGAACGTTTTGGGTTTTTTGATCCGATGTGCAAAATGTTTTTTTGATGGAGACGCCAATGGACCATTCTTGACTCCAGAGACCAACAGCATCGATTGCGGATTGAAGGGTGGAGGGAGATTTTGTATTAAATGAATTATAGATTTTTACATCATCTGCAAATAATTTTATTGAACAGGATGGTGGTATGGATTTGGGAAGATCGTTTATATAGATGAGAAATAATAACGGTCCGAGGACACTTCCCTGAGGGACGCCTGATTGTATGACTCGAGGTTTTGAAAAGTTATTTTGTATTTTAACAACAAATTCACGATTAAAAAGAAAATCTGAAATCCAATTTAATAATTTTCCTCGGATGCCAATCGAGTGAATTTTATGAATTAAAAATGTCAAGGGGACAGAATCAAAGGCTTTACGAAAGTCTAGGTATAAACAGTCAACATAATCATTTTTAAGCAGGGAGTCATACCATTCATGGAGGGTGGCGATGAGTTGGGAGGTGGTTGATATTTTAGGAAGAAATCCAAATTGTTGGGATGTTATGAGTTTGTTTGAAAGAAGAAAATTAAGAATTTGATTATATATGATTCTTTCCATGACTCTACAAATATTGGATGTGAGTGCTACAGGGCGAAAATTAGTTGGATCAGATTTGCTGCCTTTCTTATGGATAGGCACACCAATGGATTTTTTCCATATTGAGGGCAATTTCCCCGTGTCCATAGAGAGTCGAAAGAGATTAGTAAGGATAGGAGCCAGGGAGTGGTGACAACATTTTAGGAGACGAGAACTAATGTCATCGGGAGATGAACTAATTTTGCTAGGTAAGTTTTTGAGAATATCTGAGACATATTCTGAATCAAAGGAAACGTCAGAAATGGTTTCATTATGTATGTAAGATATGGAGGGAGGTATGTGGCGTGGGACATTAATGAATGATTTTTGAAAGGTGTCCGCCATTAACTCACATTTGGTTTGATTGTCGGATATAAACTGATTATTGACACATAATGCAGGAAATGGTTCAGGTGATTTAGTGAATTTTTGGATATATGCATGAAAATTTTTTGGATCCGAAAGTGTTTTACGAATCATAGAATCATGATGTTGACGGATGAGAAAAACTAGTGCCAAAAAGTTTGTAACAAGGATTTTTTTATTTTTTTGACAGAAAACTGACTTAAAATCCTTTCTATACTTATGGCCACCAAAAAGCTCGTCGACTATTCTTTTACATCGCCAAACGTTTTTGGTCGACGGACTTTTGAAGGTGGAAGAAACTGAACCTTGTGGACTACTCATCAAGTTCCTCTTCCTCAACATCCGATGATGACGAACCATTTGCAAAATCAAAATCAACTCGCCAACGTTCATACAGCCTCGAGCACTTTTCTTTTGCCTGGGCTTGTTTTTCGCGGCGCCAGATATCACCACTACAGAGGATGTACTCGACTTAACAAGATTAACAATTTGGAAAAATCAAAGCATATTATTTCACTAAAAAATTTTCCTATATTATAAAATTCATTTTCCAGTACTTGGCCTACAAACAGGAATTGGACAGTCAATACAGCAAAGTGCAGGTGGAAGCGCTGGAGAAGATAGCCAAGCTTGGCGAGCAGTTTCAGCATATCCAGGCAAACATTTTATTTAAAAGAACTTATTTTCTTGTAGAATATAAGAATAGCTCCGAAGTTATAAGAGAAGACGGAAAGTAATAACTTTTTTATACATACAGGACGAGAAGCAGNAAACTAGTGCCAAAAAGTTTGTAACAAGGATTTTTTTATTTTTTTGACAGAAAACTGACTTAAAATCCTTTCTATACTTATGGCCACCAAAAAGCTCGTCGACTATTCTTTTACATCGCCAAACGTTTTTGGTCGACGGACTTTTGAAGGTGGAAGAAACTGAACCTTGTGGACTACTCATCAAGTTCCTCTTCCTCAACATCCGATGATGACGAACCATTTGCAAAATCAAAATCAACTCGCCAACGTTCATACAGCCTCGAGCACTTTTCTTTTGCCTGGGCTTGTTTTTCGCGGCGCCAGATATCACCACTACAGAGGATGTACTCGACTTAACAAGATTAACAATTTGGAAAAATCAAAGCATATTATTTCACTAAAAAATTTTCCTATATTATAAAATTCATTTTCCAGTACTTGGCCTACAAACAGGAATTGGACAGTCAATACAGCAAAGTGCAGGTGGAAGCGCTGGAGAAGATAGCCAAGCTTGGCGAGCAGTTTCAGCATATCCAGGCAAACATTTTATTTAAAAGAACTTATTTTCTTGTAGAATATAAGAATAGCTCCGAAGTTATAAGAGAAGACGGAAAGTAATAACTTTTTTATACATACAGGACGAGAAGCAGTGCTACAAGGAATTGGGCGAGGAGCTGTTGTCCAGGTGCTGTTAGTTTTGGTCAGTGTTGATTCGGTCAGTGTTGATCTGGTCAGTGGTTGATCTGGTCAGTAGTTGATCCGGACAGTGAAAATTGATTTTTAGTATAAAATAGAGATCGACATTTTGAAAAAACACGTACCAGTATCACGAACCAGTAGGCAGTGGGGTATATAACGTAGTCACGTACCAAAAACGTGAAAAAACTGGTACTTGATTTTGCACATGTCGTCAAAAAACCAGTAGACGCATCACGTACTTCATGAAGTTCGTGTACGTACGTATTACAGAACCAAATGTATGGAATTGATCATTAGGAGTTCCCGGGATGACGAATTTTTGAAAATTTGTTACTTCGAGACAAAATATAAATTTTTTCAAAAAATTAATTATAAAAATTTTGTAAAATTTATATTAAGTTAAGATTCATAAATAGGTAAAATATATATTAATTTTTCCAGAATTATTTTTGTTTTAAATTTTTTTTCTTTACTGACCAGTTCAACCACTGACCAGATCAATCACTGACCAAATCAACCACTGACCAGATCTACAGCCACCGTTGTCCAAGAACAGCAAAGTGCTGAAGGAGATGCGGGCGGAGAAGGCCAAACACGAAGTGCCGAAATGAACGCTATTTATTGATGGGAGAGTATAACCTGTGCATTTTGTTTGACCGATTAATTCATATATATGTATCTCAATTTCATGTTTTCCGCTGGATATCAAATTTTCATTGACATGCTATATTTCTGTTTTCGGTTTCATATTAAAATTATTGTCTCATCAGATTTTCTTAAATATAAGGTTAGCTATGCCGAATTACTCCAATTTAAACAGTGGAATTTTTCAAAATTGATTAGAAAGTAAAAATCTTGCTAGTATCCCAATCCCGAAACAAGAGGGACTTCATACAAAAAATATTATTTGGGGAAAAATTACCCTACTAGTTGGATTATCCCCGCAAAGACGAAATTTTAAAGCTATCTATTTTTAAAAATTTCCACGTTCACATTTGCACCAGTTTCTCAAAAATAAAAAATCTTTATAGGGTCTGTGAGTTCACAATGGCAATTTTGTGTGATTTATTCGATGATGGTTAAGTAGAAAAGATTTAAAGAATCATTTGTTGGGGGCTTTCCAATTCTATTGGGATTGGGTGTCCTGCTCGCTCTTCTCGCCGTCTTGCTCCCCGCTATCCGTGTCGGTGTCGGCCACATCCGCGTCCCTGGCCACCTTCCGCTCCTCCTCCTCCCGCGTCGCCTCTGTTGCCTCCGCCGCATCGCCAGTTTCCGCCACCTTTTGGGAATGGAATAATCTTTGATCTCCAAATTATATTAGCAGATATTGATAGAGCAACATTAATCTCTTAACAAATTGAGTTCATTGATTCTTATTAGTACTTAAAAAAAATCTCCAAAAAATAAAAAATTGTTAAAGGCTAGATTTTCTCTGCAAATGCATTTTTAGCCGTTTTTAAAGGCAATTTCAACCAAAAAAAATTCAAATTTGGGCTAAAAATATCAAAACATGAAAAATCCAAAAAGTGAGAAATACATAAAGCGAAAAATCCCAGGAGTAAAAAAGTCAAATGAAATGAAAGCTGGGTTTTATGCCATTTTAAGTCAGCAGAAAAATTCATTTGGCTTAATTTTCAAGTGCTAGGCCTTATTGTTGTTGGTGATCAAAGTGACCATTTGCTTTGCTATCTGTACCCTCATTCCTCCTCACCTTGTCCAGCTCCTCCCGTGGAATGTCCGTGCCTTCCAGGATGAACGCGCTGTACTTTTGCGCGACCAGACTGCGCAGCTCAGCTCCCGATCCACCGGTCGGATCGCGCAGGAACACGGCGATCAGCTCCATGATGGCGTTACCAGTGATCAGTGGGTCCAGATCACCCTGGACGCCAAAGTAGCGGCCCACCATGCCCGGGTACAGGAAGCCAAAGTCGCTGTAAGACTGGTGCACAATGTCCCTGATTGGAGGGGAAAAATGAAAAATTTAAGAGGGAAAAATTCTGGAAAATGGAAATTTTTCGCAAAATATTGGTCAAATCCAGGCCTAGAGGCTGAATAAAGTTTATTAAAAAAAGTTCAAATTTATTCAACAATTGAAGTTTTTTTGAAGATATTTTATAAGAATTATTCTCTTTTGATCGGAAAGTCCTTTTTTTAATTTCTTTTATTCTTCTTTATCCAATCTATCGTTTTACAAAAAATATATATCCCTGCTTAACCATTAAAATGCTAAATCCCAATTTCCTGGCTCTCCCCCCCCATTTTCTCACTTGATGGTGAACATGTGCTTCTTGTTGTCCGTGCCCTGTAAGTCCATCAGTCTCCGCACATTCCGCGTCCATTGCCATTTGCTGGCGCTGAGCATCAGCACTGGTTGTCCGATGGACGCGTACAGGTGCCGCTCCAACGGGTACAGCCATCCGTCCAGCACGACGCAACGCGCGAAACGTCCGCGCGCGCAAGCCGCGAGCGCCGACGCACCGCCGAAACTGTGGCCAATGGACACGGCGGTGGCCAGGTCCAGGCGGTCCTTTAAAGGCGTGGGATTTTTTGGACCAAAAAGTTAAAAATATAATTCGAAAATTCAAAAAAAAATGCAATTTTTTTCAGGGCCTCTACCTTGAATTGGGCCCAGTTGAAGTCTTGGCCGAGTAAAATTTGTTCAAGACTCGATTCGTCCAGGCCCGTGGCATCCAATTTGGCGAAAATGTCACACATCCGAATGGTTTCGTCCACCCGAATATTCACCTAAATTTTCATGAAAAATATATTGGCCTTAAAATTTTATTTTTTTTATTTGGATATAAATTCAGACTTGAAATATAAACAAATTCAAATTAATAAAAAATTATTTTTTATAGCGATTCGATGTGTGTCTATTTAAAAATAAATAAATTTTTGAATTTGTTTCTCTAAAAAATCATTGCGAAATCCAGAAATTATGGGTAGGTGATATAATTGGCTGGTTAATATTTTAGCACTGGCACCCTTCAATCTCGCCTGTTTTATCCTCGTCTCGTATTCCTCCTCCGTGTGGGGCAACTTGATCATTTCCACCGGCCTCCGCACAAGTTCACCATCGGCTTGTTTCTCTAGCGAAAACGCATAACAGCAGGAGCCATCTCTGTGTAGAGCCAAATCATGAAATTAAAGATCGAAGGTTTAGGATTTTTTCAGCGTATATTATTTATTTTTTACATAAGTTTTTTAAGGAAAAATAGAGGGATGTTTTTGTAAAAATCCAATTGTTTTATTCCTATATGGAATTCCATAAAAAGATTTTTTTGAATAATTTCTAAATTAATTAAGTATTCAAATCTTAATTCTATGTTATTTTAAAAACCAATCCCGATCTTATAGACCCCTTTTTAAAAAGTCGGGGATTTTTAACAAAAAAATCACCGATGTTCCAGTGCGGCCACCACATAGCCATGGGAAGCGACCGATGCGCAAAGTGTGGTGTAGATGAACCGATTGCCGCTGATGCCGTGGGAGAACACCACCACCGGGAACCGTTCTTCGCCCGGAAAAACTGGGGTTCGCCAGTAGACCGGGATCCTTGTAAGAGAGTAAAAAAGTAGCAGAAAAAAAATTAGCTGAATTTTCATTTTATGTTTAAATTAAAAATAATTCAGCATAAAAAGTTTAATTTAAATAAAACCCGAACTTTTTGTGGCCGACAATCCAATCCAGGAAGAAGTTGAGTTTGACCACACTCATCCCCCGGTACTTGGCCAGTCCCTCTACATACTCCGGGTCCGGCTTCCAGCTCATGTACTCTTTGGTCGATGCGTCAGATTTATTAGCACCGGAAGACGAATCCTAAAAATGAAAATGCTATATCCATTTGGGAAAAAGGGGAAAAATTTCTGATAAAACCCAAAAATTATATTTTTGTTGTTGCTATTTCGAGTGCCTTAAATTTTTTATAGAAGATAAAAAAATAGCAAAAATTCGAAATTTGACAATATTTCCATTAAATTTTTTGGCTTTAAAATCCAACTAAAACTAGATTTAAATACCTACAGATTAAAAATTTAACCTTTTTGAAATGAATCAAAAAAATTATTTTGAAAAAATCTTATGTTATTGACCGCAGCGGTGGACGCCGTCTCCGGGTCGTGAAGTGCAAGAGTGGTGGGGTAGAAAAT
Organism: Rotylenchulus reniformis; assembly: GCA_001026735.1. Classification (NCBI taxonomy): domain Eukaryota; kingdom Metazoa; phylum Nematoda; class Chromadorea; order Rhabditida; family Hoplolaimidae; genus Rotylenchulus; species Rotylenchulus reniformis. The sequence continues at coordinate 28,439 of LDKF01001526.1, forward strand.
TCGAGCAAAAACGCCAGGGCCATCCGCTGTGCCGGCAAGCTGAGAATGGTGTTAATTCGATTCAAAATTATGTTTAAAAAAGAGTCAATAATTTGCCAAATAATATATTTCTGTTAATTTTTTATTTTTGGGTGGCGCGATTTAGCACTTTGCTTAAAATAACAGCTGAAAAAATAGTTTCCAAAACACAATTTTTAATCCTATATTTACTTAAGGACCTGTTGAAATCAAAAATAAAAGGAAATAAAACAAAACGATTGACAAAAAAACCAAGTTTTCATCGAAAATTTTTTTAATATTCGTTTTCGCATCCGAGGGTGGCGTACCATTTTGCATGAAAGTTTTCTTAATAAAGTTGCTTTAGAGAATGAATTGCTTTAGAGAATTATTCGATAGATCATTTTTTAAAAAATTAATACATTTTCTCTAAGAAAAAATCTTTTTTCTCCCCTACCATGATGTCGGCACATCCGACTTCGAACTGGCCATCGGCCAGCAGTGGCAACACATTGCTCGCCTTTGCCGATTTGCTCGGACTCTTCTGTTGCTTCTCTTCCTGCTGTTTCGGTTTTTGGTTTTCGTCCTTTTGTTTCTGCGATTGTTGCAATCGAATGGCCTCTTCGGGCGTTATCTTTCCGGTGCCTGCGCTCCCGTAGGTAAAATAGGACGAGGAGGAGACAAGACCCATGGATTAGGGCGCCAAAATGGAATTGATCTGAAAAGAAAATTTGAGGATTTGTGATTGGAAGAAGATAAAGATAACAAATTGCACAGTTTAGGTTTTAAAATGATGTTAGGGAAAACCTGAAATTGTAACAGTTTAAGTGCTAGGTCTTAAAAAAAAGGGCCCAATGTGGGCGTTAAAAAAAAGGCCCAATGCGGCCAGTCTGGCCGAAAACTTTGTTGTTAGACCTGTTAGACAAAAAGTATAAAAGGCAAAATTGTTCAGAATTTTATGCTGATTCAAATGGTATAAAAATTATTTCGAAATTCGAACAAAAAGTTCGAATTTTTCACGAAATACCGAAAATTAGCGTTTTTAGGTGATATTTCGAACTTTTTGTTCGAATTTCGAAATAATTTTTATACCATTCGAATCAGCATATAAAATTCTGAACAATTTTGCCTTTTATACTTTTTGTCTAACAGGTCTAACAAAAAAGTTTTCGGCCAGACTGGCCGCATTGGGCCTTTTTTTTAACGCCCACATTGGGCCCTTTTTTTTAAAGACCTATTCTGCGGTCGCCGGAGCAAGATCACTTTAAATCCATTTTTGGGGTCGGAATAGAACTTTGAAACGAAAAGTACAGTTTGGGTTATAACTCGGTTCAAACCAAACCTAGTGAAGCAAATTTGGTGTGGAAAAATAGAGAAAATTATTAGCTACAAAATGAGCCTAAGCCCATCTGAATTGGCCTAGCTTAAAAATAGTTATGACCATAATAATCATTCGTGCGAGCATTTTTTGCAAGTTGGCCGATACGAGTGATATTTTGGCCATAACTTTTTTTGGACTGGACCGATTCAGATGGACTTAGGCTCATTTTGTAGCTAATAATTTTCTCTATTTTTCCATACCAAATTCGTTTCACTAGGTTTGGTTTGAACCGAGTTATAACCCAAACTGTACTTTTCGTTTCAAAGTTCTATTCCGCCCTCAAAAATGGATTTAAAGTGATCTTGCTCCGGCGACCGCAGTATAGCACCAAGTTTAAGAATTCTTAGAATAAAAGAATTTTAAATTTGAGGATGTAATAGAAATATCAAAAGATGAAAATCCCAAAATGAGAAATTGCGAATTTAAAATTGTAAGAGAAGGTGAAATTGTAAAAAAAATTTGGACCTGAAGCTGAGATTAAAAAAGAAACAAGAAAATCTAAAATAGGAAAATATAGAAAAAAGATATTTAGAGGGCATGTATAAAGAAAGCCCCATCATATTGAATTTGGAGAAAATAAAAATAATTTAAAGTTGCGAAAAATTAGATTTATTATGGATGGAAACCCGCCGAAGTTTGAAATTTAGTAAGATAGGAATTGAGGAGTTAAGGTTATCGCTCTCCGGGACTGGAAAGACCAAAAACCAAGAAAGAGGGGGAACGAGGCCCACCATCCATCCTCTTGCAAAGGCGGAGGGTACTCATCACGTGCCCACACCCATTTTGTCATCACAAGGAGGAGAGAAGGAATGAGTGAGTGGGTTGGGTCCCCAGACCGAGCGGCAAAGTCACACACATCTTCTTTCTCTTGGACCCAAATATTTTGGGTCCCGAAAAAAGTTGGCTAAATAACGAGCGAAAGGATAGGAAATGAGTGCAAGAACACATGCAAAAAGCATACTCAGGTTGAAAATCTATGAAATTTTTTTCGGATGTTAGATGTTGTGTCCAGCTTTTTTTTTTAGCAAAATAGGGTTGAAATTTCTTTAGAAAAAAAATATTATGTTAATAAATATAATTGAAGTTGGAACAATTTTAATGGCCTAATCAATTGGCCATAAATTTTTATTAACACTTTGAATCTTAATTAGTTCGAATCAGTGAGTTCGTGTCGAAAACCCTATCTGAATGACTAGAAATGAGGTAAAATGAAAAATGCAAGTTGGGCATTTTTTAAATTTTGGTGTGGTGATAAAGGGCCTAATCGGACGAGTACCTAAATCCAAAAGTTGAAAAAAATCATAAAAATCTGACAGAAAAAGAAAGGAAGGAATTCGGTTCCCATAAAGCAAAAATCGACTGATCACTGATCGGAATGTGATCAAGATCAAGATCATTGGACTCATCCCCGGCGGAAGACAGCTGACTCTCCCACCCATTTAACCACAAATCAAACAATGATCATCAGAATGTCAGTCTGGGACAGACACCCAGCACACAACTGTTGACTGATCAATCATGATCAGACAGCAAAAAATCTTGAAAATTTACCTATGTCCCTAATCCTCCAAAAATCGGGCGACTAGGCTGGATGAATAATTTTTTAGCCCCCTGCTGGAAACCTAGCACTCCTGAAAATTGGACAAAATTTTTCGCATTTCCAGCTTGACGGCCTAAAAATGGAGAATTACCATCTGATTTATACCACAATATAAAGCTGTAAAACCTCCAAACCCCAATGGATTGTTAGGGGCAGACCATTTCAATATCATACCAGAAATGGAAATTTATCATCATAATCAGCAAAAATCTTTAGGGAGCATAATAAGGTTTGGGTGAGGGGGGGGGTGAAGGTCCATTGATGAGAGGACCCAAATAAAAAACGGCGATATAATTATAATTAATTGATAAGGAAGGAGGAGGAGGACCAACTGATAACAAATTTCACAACTGGCAAAATTGCACACTTAGGTACCCAAATCGATTTCGAGCTGACTTGTGAGCATATTGGGTCTGTCTAGATTACCCAACCTGATCTTTGGTCTTTTTGGAAAATGGTCAAAATTCGGAAATCAGCTCTAATTCCTCTGGGTTCAGGAGCAGCTTGGTCTGAAAACCATTTTTATCCGAGTTCCAAATTCTATTAAATAGTTCAAACCATTTTCGACACGAAAAAAATGAAAATAAAGTGGAAATTGGAGATCAACGTGCATTGAATCTTGCTAAATTTATAAAACGAATTTTAAATCAGAGAAAAGCGAGAGATGAGTGGCCCCTCGTTAATAGAGAAATGTAAAAATGTGTGATTTTCGAAATTGGTTGCTAGGCATCCTCGTCCTTTGGTGGACGATTTTGTCTATAAATTTTTGGTAAATAAAATTTCGTCTTCGTCACGTGAATTCCATTCGCCTTTCCTTTTATCAATGCAATGAGGGAGGGGGCGGTGGGCGATCTCTGTGCAAAAGGGCCAAAAGTCAGAGGGAAATTGCCATGGAAACACGACAATGAAAATATTGAAAAATCATTGTATCGTAGCGGATTCGAACCGGGCCACTTTGCTTTTAGAGTGGCTCAACTTGCAAGATCGGATGCACATTCGCCATTCTGTTGGTGGTGTTCAATTCCATCAGTGCAAAAACTTTTTAATATTTTTTCTTAAAATATAAAAATAATTTATTTCCAAAAATTAAAATTTGTTTTCCTATTATTAAAATTAGTTCCAACAAGAATTCAAAAAAAAACGAAAAATTTCCGAACTTAAAAAACATGGGCAGCTTTGTGGGATTTAAACAAATTTCTACCGACGGCTTCAAAAAAAATTCGCAAAAAATTCATAAAATCACTAATATGCCAAAAATATGGAAAAAATGCCTTCGGCATCATCAACAAATATGCAGCTTGGCCCCCTCGAAGTTCATCAAATTCCCATCACACAGAGCTTCTTCCGTCTTGAAGGACCACAAATTGAATCATCGGCGGATGGGGGGAGGGGAGAGTGCCCTCCTCCTTATGAATGGCATTTTCTTCTCGGTTGGCCATTTTTTGTGCCAAAAGTTGTTGATTTTGCCATTTCCAGCGGCAGGATGCCCTCATAAAGTCACATTATTGAGCTTATTCTAGCCAATTTTACATTTGTAAATTTCCCAAAATTAAAAAATTCAATTCGAATTGATTGTTCTGCCTTTAATTTTCGGGTGGGCCTAAAAATTCAAAACTTTTTACGCCTCGAAGCCCCAAAAGTCAATCTTGGAAAAAACAAAACCACATATGTATATGTATTAAGGCAGCCTCGAATAATCGCCAAAATTCGTCAAAAATCCCAATTTAGAACCTCTTGATTTTCGGGATTTTTTTTTGCTTGACTTGGCTAATGGAATTTAAAATGCCATTAATGCTAATAATAATAGTAATTTTCAAGGTAGTAATTTTTCAGGGTTTTCAGTACCCACTTCTGTAGAGGGTTTTGAAGGATTTCAACAGGATTTTAAAATCCCAAAAATTTGTTTTCGAAAAGGATGGCTAATGGCCTCATGGCTAATGGCTCCGAATCCCGAAGCCAACCTTCGAAAAATAAACCAGAAAACTACAAATTTGCATATTCTCCGAACTCTTTAAAAGTTAGTTTTCGTTTTTATCTTTCGTAACAGGTAAACCACGAAAATTATTTAAAAAATTTTTTTGCAAGGCCTAAAATTTTTTCCTTTCCTCTTAAAATTTTCCATTGATTGGCATTCTCTCCCTCTAAAGTGCCATTATTTGGGTGCCTTGCAGCGTGAAAATCCAGCAGAGTAATTTTGGAGGCAAGGAAAGCCATTTTCAGGACTTTTTTCGATTGGATTTTTCATGGTCCATATAAATTGTCCCTTTTGTTATATATGAAAATTCATTTTTTGACCCTTTGCAGGCCAAAAATTTTAGTTTTTTTTGCTTAAAGTAGCTAAATACATTTTTCCTCAATATTTTTATTCTTTGGGCGGTTTGAACCGTAACCGAATGGCACAAAAATGACCATAGCACGTAAAAAAATGAGAAATCCACAACAATTTTTGGAAATCAACAAATTTAAGCAGTTTCATCGCCCAAATTCCATAGAATGTTCCGATTGGCACTTTGCGCCGATTTGGCACTTTTGGCACTTTGCCAATTGACCACAATGGACAAGGAGCAACGCGAACGGCTGATCGCGGAACAATTTGATCGGTGCGGTCCGGAGACGGAGACGCAGATCGCACATTGCATGGAGGTGGAAGAAAAGTTTGGGATTACGGTAGTACAGTACAGTGCCCCCATAAAACATCGCTCGGTACCAGGACAGGACCCATGGTAGGATGGTGCTGGATCGTTTTAAAAATGCCATAATGGGCGTTTTTTAAAAAAGTGCCAAAACTCAATATATTCTCCAAAAACTTTTTTGTAAAGCCTGCTAGACCAAAACTTCCAGCGACAAAGTTGTGCAGAATTTTATGCCCTATCCTCCGGCATTTTTATTTTTTCGAAATTCGAACAAAAAGTTCGAAATAGGGTAATTTAAATAGGGTAATTCACGAAAATTTCGAACTTTTTGTTCGAATTTCGAAAAAATAAAAATACCAGAAGATAGAGCATGAAATTCTGCACAACTTTGTCCCTGGAAGTTTTAGTCTAGCAGGCTTTACAAAAAAAGTTTTTGGAGAACATATTGAGTTTTGGCACTTTTTTTAAAACGCCCATTATGGTATTTTTTAATGAACCAGCACCGGTAGAATTTCCTGATTCTTAAAGAGTATTGGATCACTGTAATACTCTACCGGTATCATGGGACGAGGTAATCTAACAAATTCCTTGCTAACCAAGTCCTTGCTACTACGCAACAGGGATCGATACCATGGTACCACTTCCATATAAGGGGTAATCATGGTAAAATGGTACACAAGATCGGTTCTTCGATGTATTCGAGTATACGGTTCGTTACTTTTGGAACAGAGCACTTATTCCTTGGTAACCAGCAGGGCCTTGGATACCTGTACCAGGACGAATGCATGGTATTTCTCCAGCTGATGTGAATAAGAATTCACGTCAAGATTCCATGGTACCACGGTATCATACAGGACTCGGATCAGTTGATCCAATTCCTTAGCAAGAAAATTGCCATCATACTGGTCCCATGGTACCAAGATATACTGTAGATGTACTGAAAACCCTTATGACACCCACTTTTTCCAGCCAATGTTGGCCTACGCGAATGCCATACAACAATCATCGGAGGGAGAAGAAGAGGTTGATGCGGACGCAGAAAAGATGACGCAACACCACCACCACAGCACGCGTCAGCACTTTTCGCTGCAGGGTGGGGCAGTATTCCGCCGCTTGTGCACGCTGTACGAGCAGTTCAAGGAGTGCACGCGTGGGGCGCAGGTGCGGTGCGCGAGCGTCGCGGAACGCGCGGTTGACGCGAGTTACGGGTAAGGAGAGAAAAATGAACCCACGACGACGCTAAAACACAAAATTTCTGCAAAACAAAAGTTTCGACATTAACTTAAAACGCAAAGATTCGAAAAATCCTTTCCTAAAAGACCCTGACCTTCAGGTTCATGTGCGGTCCTGCAGGGCACGCGCAGTTCGCGCGGCATGCGGACTGCTTCGCGGCTGTAGAGACGCGCGCGGACTACTTGCATTGCAAGCGCGACGCGTCACGCGCCATGGACCGCGTCACGGGCGAGCAGCGAGCGGTCGCTGACGGCGGCGGAGATGAGCAGCGAGCGTTGTGCGAGGCGATGCAGGACTACCTGCGCTGTTGTCGCCCGCTGGTGATGGCGAGTTGCGGGCCCGACGCGTGGCGACTGGTCGCGAGGGTAGGGAATTTTAATTTTTTTTNAGATTTATGAACCCCCTTCAAAAACTTTTTTGAAAGAACTAGTTCGATAAAAATTATAAAGACAAAGTTGTGCAGAGTTCGATGCTCTATCTTTTGGTCTTCTAGTTTTTCGAATTTTCCTGAAAAAGTTCGAATTTTATCCAAAATATCAAAATTACGGTTTTTCGCGAAAATTTCGCTTTTTATTCGAATTTCGAAAAACTAAAAGACCCAATGATAGAGCATTGAATTTTGCACAACATTGTCTCTATAATTTTGTCGAAGTTCTTTCAAAAAAGTTTTTGAAGTGGTTCGTAAATCTGGCACTGCCAGATGCCAGATCTGGCATTTAGTATTAAAATAGGCCTCTGGCGGAACCAAACCCACGCTTCTTTATCGCTTCGGAGGGCCCACACGTAGCGTAGTGGATATTGCTTTTAAAGAATGAGACCTGGTTCGATTTCTCCATGGTGCAAAATTTTTTGAACACAATTTTCATGGTTTTGTCTCTCAAAATAAAATTTAATGGATTTCCAGATCACGCGCGAATCGCTGCATGTCAGCCTGCCCGAGTGCGACCTGCAGCACGCTTTACAACAACAGCATTAGGACACCAAAAGTGATTGAAAGTGATCAAAATGTATCCACAATTTGCGATCAACAGAATGGTCGATCGTGCCCCAATTAACACAAATTTTTCTGATGAATGATCCGCGATTTTTCTGATCACCATGCTTTCCTCCAAAATGATCCGGTCGTCAAAGTCCAAGAATGCCATTCTGTGTCTTTAAAGATTCGGTCATCCGCAAAAATGACATTTTTTCACTGTTTCTTTTTGTTTGATCACTAAATAGAGACCATCCAAATGGTTTGCTCCTCCATCAGGATCGATGATCGAATAATTTGACCAATGAGCCCTTCCCGTATATTGATCCGATCAAAGGTCAAAAACATCATTTTCATTGGCAAAAAGTGCCATTTTGCCCTTTCCAAAAGATCAATGATTGGCTCCGATCAGTGATCAGAGACAAATCAAAAATTTGGTGCGCCCCAATAAGCATGGCAGGAATGCGGACATTAGATACAGCGATTTGCGCACTTTGCGCATTTGGCGAACACCGCGCCGATGTGTCTGTCTGATCGAAAAGCTCTTAAAAGGGGGTCATTGATCCTTCCGATTGGATCAAGTCAATTTCAAGGTTAGCTATTTATGGAGACCAAAAATCCTTCCAATCATCATTTTTGGAGTCATAAAAATTTTTCAGAAGCCTAAGAAACTCGAAGGGATTCATAAATTCCAATTTTGTGATCCTTAATCCTTTGGTGCTTAATCCTTCGGATTTCAGTGATCTCGAAAAGGCGCACACCCCGTCAAAATCCTTTAACCTAATACCTGAAAATCTCAGAAATCACTCCTCCTCATTCCCCCACAAAAAATAAATAAGCGGTTTTTGTTATCCACCATTGGACAGACTTGTATAGTTCGGGGAGATCACAACTTTTATCTCCTCGGCAATGTTCTTTCTTAATCGTTTGGCATAATAAAAACCCTTAAAGAGCATAGATAAGATATTCTCCTAGAAGGAGGATTCGAACCCCCCCACTAGAGGTTACATATAATAGCATCGTCCCCACTTGACCGGCCCCATCAGAAAAGTCGATTTTCTCAATTCCAACTCCAAAACCTGTAAAAAATTTCTCTCGGGGAATCTTTCCCGATTTTGGGAGGCCTTCCCCCGAAAATTCTTCAAATGTCCAGGAGGCACCCTAATATAGTCAACCAAGTAAGCTTTTATCGTTTTTTTAATTGGAGATTCCCCAGAGGAATTATAAAGAAAATTGAGGGAAAATTCACTGATTTTTTTGCGGAATCTGGGGAACTTACCATGGGAAAGATTTTTATGAGAATTCATTATCTATAAGGAGTATCCTGGAAAATATTTTTGGTGTTAATTTTCACACAATTTCGATTCAGAAAAGGTCCAACTCCTTCTTAAAAGTTCCAAAATGTCTTCGCGCAATCCAATCTTGCTTGTTGTACTGCTCGCCGCCGCTGCGCTGGCGCTGCTCGCCATGTTGGCGGTGGATCCGGCGGAAGCGCAGTACTGGGGCGGACACCACGGGTGGCGCGGCGGCTGGGGACGCGGAGGATGGGGCGGCTGGGGCCATCGAGGAGGTACATTGGAGCAAATTTAGAAGAAAATTTGCTAAAAAAATTCCCGTCATAAAATTTGGGAAATCAATTTGCACCCTGGCGGAATTGAACTCGCGCTTCTCTATCGTCGGAGTGGCCTAACTTTGCAGATCAGACAACCTCGGGTCGCTGGGCTAGGTTTTTCCCATTTTTGTCCAAAATGGTCAAATGCAATGGTCAAAACGCTCTTTAACAAACTCAAACTTCATAATTCTCCCCCATATGCTCAAAAAATCATTCTTAAATTGCAACGTGACCTAGACTCTTTTCAACCTCAACCTCAATGGAACATCATTAATAACTCTACCCCAACTTCTTCACAAAAATGATTTTCAATCATCTATTTGCTTCTGTTTAGTCATCAAAAGTTTTTAAATTAATTTTAATATCCAATCAATGACTTCTCATTTTACTTGTTATTCAATTTCTTCTCCCCCCACCCCCTTTATATTGACCTCATACTGAATTTATATTTTCTCGCCCGTTAGTGACACCTTTGTGTCCTGGGCCCANTGCTCCGGCGACCGCAGTATAGCACCAAGTTTAAGAATTCTTAGAATAAAAGAATTTTAAATTTGAGGATGTAATAGTGTTGGGTCGCTTGCTAGCGATCCAAAGAAGTGTGACATTGTGACAATTTCTAGGATATTTTGTCCCTTTGTATTTTTGTGATTTTTCCCACACTCCTCTCCCTCACTTCCCACCTTCGCTCAGACAATAAATTATTATTTATTCATTGCGATTTTTATTGAATTTATTATTTGGAAAATAAACTTATTTATTTCTATTATCATTATTCATTTGTTTGTTCGCAAAGAACATAACAAATTTGGCGCAGTCAGTAGCCGATCTTCACCCAACCAGAAGATCAATCGGACTTGCAGTTCTTCGAAAAATTTGTGATTTTTTTTCTCTTTTTCTGGAAAGTTTAGGATTTTCCACTCGACCCATCGATTTTGTGCTCTACCGACTTGAGCACATCGCACCAGCAGATTTTAAAAAGGCTCCCTGCTTTTTCACCCATCAGTGCTCCCCAGCTAGGCGCTGGCGATAGTGTAGCTAGGCGCTACCAGAGCACTTCGTCAAAAGTCTTGCTAGGTGCAAGTGAAATCATCGGTCCTACCCATCATGGCATTGAATGCAGACCAACTCCAGCAGATCCTCAACACTGTACTGGCCCAAGTTCTTGGTCCCAATGGAGCACAAGGCGGCGGAGCTGCTTCAGTTGCTTCTGCTGCTTCGCTGGCCGCTTCATTGGACTCCCGCATATCCAAATTTCAGTACGAGCCTGAAAATGGTGCTACCTTTGAACAGTGGTTCCAACGCTTTGGAAAGCTGATTGTTGAGGATGGCAGTTCGCTCCCGGAGGCATCCAAAGTTCGTTTGCTGCTTAGGAAGCTCGGTGATGAAGAGTACAACCTGTACCGCGACAGCATCAGTCCGACGGCACCTGACCAAGCCAATTGGGCTGATACACTGGCAAAATTGAAGGAGTTGTTTGCGGAGACACGATCGATGTTTGTCCGCCGCTATGAGTGCTTTAAAATTCGTCAGCAGCCCCACCAGGACATCGCTTCGCTAATCGCCCACATTAATGCTTCCTGCGAGAATGCCTACCTCAGCCTCACCAAAGAACAGCTGAAATGCATCATTTTGGTGATCGCTCTCCGGGATGAGCACCATGACCTCCGCCAGAAATGTCTAAAAATGATGGAGGAGGCGAGGAAAAGCGGCACACAGGTCACACTGAACAAAATTGGCGAGGAATTGAGGACTATCCAACTTGTGAAAGATAGCGCCCTCTCCCTTTCCTCACCGCCAACCTCTACCAATGCCATCCCGGCTCGACCCCAACAATGGAAGGAAAAGGGCAAACCACAAAAATTCACGGGAAAACCACGGAACCCCAACTCGCCAAACCCAAAATCACAAGCCCCAGCGGCAAAAACCAAGGCAACCCGGGGTCCTCCAACACATCCATGTGGTTCCTGTGGAGGTACCGACCATTGGCGATCGGATTGCAACTTCAAGGAAGCAACCTGTCTCAAATGCAATATGCAGGGACATATCGCCAAGGTCTGCCGACAAGGCAAATCCAACCGATCCCAAGGAAAGGACCGAGCTGTCCACACCGTTGAAGCCGACCAGACCCACTGCATGGTTGTCGGTGCAACACCTGGACGCTGGTGGAAGCTCCCATTCCTGATCAATGGCATCGAATGCCTGATGAATGTCGACACCGGAGCCCAAGCAACAATTTTCACCACCCGAACATGGTGCAAGCTTGGCAAACCCGCGCTGTCTCCGTCCGACATCGAAACCAGGAATTGCAGCGAAGTGACATTTCCGATCAAAGGCATGTTCCAATGCACCGTCAGCTATCGGGACAATCCACCCAAGGAAGTGATCGGATATGTCAGCGACGTCGTGAAACACGATCTTTTTGGTCTGCCATGGGTTGAAGCCTTGGAAATCATCCCATCAGAGATCATGCACCCCAAATCACGAGCCAACGTCCAATCAGCATCGATCCCACGGGTTGCACATCCTGTCACGGATGTAGCATCGCTCACAGAGGCCCTCCAAATGGAATTTCCGGAAGTTTTCGACTCCGAACTCGGGCATTGTACCAAACTCAAGGCAAATTTGATCTTGAAACCCGGGGCTCAACCCGTCTTCTGCAAAGCACGTCCAGTCCCTCACGGCGCCCTGGAAGCTGTGAACACCGAATTGGACCGCCTCTTGCAGATCGGGGCCATCAAACCTATCGAATTCAGCCATTGGACCGCCCCGATTTTGGCCGTCAAGAAGAAAAATGGAAAAACCCGTGTGTGCATCGATTTTTCCACTGGTCTAAACAACGCGCTCGAGCTGAATAGGCACCCATTGCCAAGACCTGAAGACATCTACGCCGCCGTCAATGGTGCAGCATACTTCACCAGTCTCGACTTGCGCGATGCGTAT
>LDKF01001527.1:2611-14525 GCA_001026735.1 Rotylenchulus reniformis
GTTTCCTTTTCTTACCATAGGGGGGGGGGGCAAGTTTTTAAAAGTAATTTTACTGTTTTGGAAGTGCCGGCGGTCCCTATAGGGGCCGCCGGAGAAAATTTTGAAAAATTTAGAAAAAAGTCTTTCTCTCATTTTTGCCCCCTCCCCGCCCCTTTAATACGCCACTGGTGAGCGGTGAGGGAGCGTCAGGGGCGATTGTAAGATTCGACTTGGCCGGTATCAATGTCCAGGGGTAGAACCAGGAAAATTTTTAGGGGTTCGACGTCGGAAAAGGTTGAGATTTTAGACTCATTTCTTTAGAGAAATTCGGCAATTTTTTCCGGTTTTCCCCTTCTTTCCTTCCTCGACCCCCTGGAAATTTTTTATTTTTCGGGCTTGAGTGGGGGTTGACCATTTCTATCTTATTAATTCGAGTTTTTACATTAAAAATCAATTGGGGCAGCAGAATTTTTTGATTTCAACATTTTTGCAGGACCAGGATGGCCAGCAGAAACAGAACGGGACCGAAGAAGCTGAGGAGAAGGCAGCTGAGGCCTGAATGTCCGACTCCAAGAAACAATGTCTCAAAACACAATAAGATGATACTCTCTCTATCTCTATTTTTCCATTCGTTGTTCCCCTAATATTTTAAATTAAACCCGGATTTTTAGGACATATTATTTGAGTTAAATTTTGAAACTTTTGACACTAGAATTTTTTAATACATTTAGGTTTTTATCAATTTCAACAAATCCTTAGGTTCCCTCCTAAAAATCCGGCACTTTTGATCATGATCTGCATATTTATTGGTTGTTGAGGTTTAGGCACCGTTGACATTTTTGGATTGTCATTCCACCGTGAATGTGGGCCTGTTGTTGTTATACAATGCTTGCAAGTTGCAACATACCTATTACTATTACTTAATAAAATTGCTCATTGACCAAAAATACATTTAAAGAAAGAAATGTTCCCCTAATATTTATTCATAGAAAATTCGGCTGGGAGATAATTTGAAATTTTTGTTCTAACTTGAACGCTTCAAAAACTAAAATTTGAAGTCCCAAATTTTACAGATCATAGAAAAAATAGGGGGAGGGTCGGCCTGAAATTTTACGAAGTGTGTACTCCTTTGAAGAAGATTTTTTGGAATTTCGACCAATTCTTTAGAAAATTGGCTTTTTTCAATTTTTCACCGCCGATTGGCCCACACCTTACTAAGGGGGTACTCTGGGACCCTTACCAACGAGAGTAGGGGGGGGGGGGGGGGGGGNCAAACAACGGCAATAATGCTAACGATGAAGAAAAATAGTCTCCCTTGAACGGATTGGAACCTCCCTATTTTTCTATGTTACAGATGTTCACATTTACCGTATTACCTCTATTATAGCGGCCCCCTCCATTAGACTCGAATCTTTATTTTATTTCTGATTAATTATTTATAAAAAACTGAGTTTTCGTTTTTAGCGTGAAATATTCTTCAACTTATAGAAGCGATGGTTTTATAATTTCTAACAAATGAGTTCCATGTAGTATTCCCCTATCTCCTTTCTCTACTTTCATATTGAGACAGAGAAATAAATTATGGCGGCGTAAACGGCGTAAATACAGTTTTAATTTCCTACTCTAGGATGCAAAAAACAAATTCTCTTTTTCTGACTCAAAAATAATGTGTGTAATCTTGAGTGATTTCGCTTATTAGATAAAATAACAAAATATTTTAATGGTAAAAACGTTTCCTTTTTTTGTTGTTAGAATCAGAGTTATTTTTATTACTTATGTGCCATTGGTTTTGGAATCTGAGTTGCTTTACAATAAATTAGGTGGTACCAAACTGTTCAAGTGGATCGGGTACAAAAACAAAACTTTTACCGGACTCCGAAACTTTCTTTCAAAACTTTTCCGGACTTGAAAAATAAAGCAGCCCGAGAAAATTTTCTGATGGTTGAAAAATAAAGCAGCCCCCTCCATTAGACCGGCCCCCTCTTTTAGACCGGCCCTCTCGAGGGTGGTTGAAAAATAGAGCGGCCGGCCGTTCTAATAGAGGTAATACGGTAATTAAATTGGGTTCCAAGCCCTAATCACAAAGTCTCCTCATGCAAAAATACAAAACGCCCCCTTGGACGAAAATTCTAAAAATAACATATTGAACATTTCGGCATACGCGCCAAAAGGCACCAACTTTCTTTTTCTCGAGAAAATAAAAGGTGCGTTTTGTCCCCTGGTCATTAGATGTTTTGGGTTGGTGATATTTCATCCTTTTGACATGTTGAATGTTCAATATTTTAATATTAACCATTTTTCAATTTTTTACATCAAAATTGCCTTAATGAAAAAAAACAAAAATTGGTGAGATTCAATGGTGAAAAAAATAAATTTTCATTCTTGATTTAAAATTTAAAAAGAAGATTTCAGAGATCAAAGATCACCGGTTCTAAAAGATCAACGATCACCCTTCTGGCTTATTAGGAGTTGGACTTCTTTAGGGGCAACTTTGCCCACGAGGACATGCCTTTGGGCGCCGGGGCTGAGGTGCGATGGTGGTGGAGGCTGGCCAGATCTTAAACAAAAATCAAAATTTTCGTTTCGAAAACCAAGGAATTTTTGGAAAAATTAAAAATAATTTCAAATTTCGCATGTAGAACAGGTTTTTATTCGTCAAATGCACCAAAAACCTGGAGAAAAAGCAGTTTTTCAAAAAAAGGGTATGGTTGTGTGGGTAATGGTGTAGCCTCACAGGGAAATGGGTGGAGGTTCCAATCCGTTCAAGGGAGACTATTTTTCTTCATCGTTAGCATTATTGCCGTTGTTTGTTTGTTTTTTCTTGAAATTTAACATTAAAAACTGACCCTAGGGTTTGGAATTTTTGGCCAAAATTTTTACAAATTTATGAATGGTTGAATGACCAAAAAATAGTGGATTTTCGAGTTTTTTTTTATAAAAAAATTTCTACCGACGGAGCCCATGGTTGTGGGGGAGGACACGGGTCGACTGCTAGTCACAGAGGGCCCCAAACTGCCCACTTCTGCAGCATTATGTTGCTAAAATAATTTTTAAAAATCTTAAATAATTTTTTGGGTAAATTTCTATGAAAAATTGTAAGAAATTGAACCCGGGTCCAATGATTTCACATGTAACCAACGTCACTAACCACTAATAAGCCACTCTTAGATTTTCAAAAATTTAATGTTTGTCAAGTGCGATTGGCGGCTGTGAGATATACTTTTGGCCGAAGCAGACCCATCATTCACCCTCGAGAGCTCGAGACCCCTCCCCCAAACAAAATGAAAAACTTAGATTTTCGGAATTTTTAAATTGTTGGAAATTTTAAAAATTTTATAGAAATTTTTAGGAAATTCCTTGAAAACTTATCATTGAAAATCTCATAAAAACCATCAAGGGAAACTGAACCTGTACTTATTTAGCGTTATAACCGAGTCTTTACCCAATGGACCGCCATCAAAAATCATAACAGCGAAAGGGATGGAACCACATTGGTTATGGCGTGAAATCTATATTCCTATCCACTGAGCTATGCCATTTCCAATGATTTCAAAAATTTACCGCTGCCGATATTGTGATGGCTCCCGCGGTTTGGGCGCTGGTCGTCTCAGATTGCATGTTCAGCTCATGGTTAGAGGCCGCGTTGGACAAGGTGATCAGATCACGGCATCCGTTCAAAGAAACACTGAAAATTATCCTTTTTTGAGGAAATAAATGGAAAATCCACTGAACCATGGGGGAATTGGATTATGGAAATTTAAAAAAGGGCAGAAAAATTAAAAATTTGAATGCATGCGCCAGAAGTGAACCCGAGCTATTTTTTGGGGGAGATCAATGAAAAATCCACTGAACCACCATATATATGTACAAACAGAAGAGCAGGTACTTACTGACCAAAAATCCGAGTGTCTGAAATTTGTGGAATTGAATCCAGCAGTCACCCGGCCCGAAACCCAAGAACAAATCCACTAAACCACCTAATCCTTGCTGTGAAATTCAATCCAAACCCCTTAAATCTAGCCAGATCACATGATTAAAAATCCATTAATCGGGAATGGAATCGAACCCGGTCTCCTCAAAAAGTGAGTGAAAACTCACTGAATCATCTAAAATTGGGAACAAAAATTGGCGTTTTGGACACCATTGTTTGGTCCGAGACTCGCCTTCGGAACCTTGCTCCTCTTTCCTTATAAAAAGGATTTTAAAAAAGGGTTTCGCCATAGGAATTGAACCATCGTTCAACTATTCCCTGGCCACTATCCACTGAGCCACATGGGATTATAATAATTTTGCCTCATGTGGATGCTCGGAGCAATGAGTCCGCCCATTTGTTGGGCGCAAAGGACGGCATCGTGGACGGAGGGGAAGAAGTAGTGCTTGGGCACATGTTCAAAGGCGCCGGAGAGCTGAAAATCAGGGGGTATGGTAAGACAAAAATCTTGGTAAGAAATTTGCAAAAAAAATCATAGCGTGATGTTGAACAAAACATCAAAAGTATTGGCCAAAAAAAACAAATTGGCTAAAAATTTACAAAATATCTTTAAGACAAAACATCGGCGGACAGACCCAAGTTTTTTCAAGCCTTGAATCCGAAAAATCGGAAGCCATAAAAAATTTTTAGCGGAAATTCGTTTGGTAAAAATGCCAAAAAATTATTATTGAATGTTGACCTTGAACCAGGTGCGGATGGTCGAATTGACGGAGGCGAAAAGAACGCGGCATTTCTTCTCCGCCAACATGTCGAACAGCTCGCGGATCACCGAAATGGCCTGCAGAAAATTCAGGAAAATTCTTCAGTTTCATTCCGCATTTTTCAATTTTTTTGAATAATTTTCCCACCCGAAAGTCTGTTGACGGGAAAAATCCATCGAAAATATTATTGTCCACCAAAAAAAAATAATTTTTCCCGATCGGATTCGATCCTCTGACCCCTTCCCTCCGCCAGAGGCTATGCCATTAACCACTCAGTCAGCCATCCCTGGATTTAGACGGAAAGTCCTCTCCTCTTCACAGGAAAACCCGATTTTCTTCAGATTTTCAATTCCAACCCTGGTGTTTTTGGTGTCATTCCATGCAGAATTTTTTGCCCCACACCTTTTTGCTCGTAGGATATTGCTTTGGAGGTTTTTTGGAAAAAAAATTTTAAGAGAAGAATCGTTAAAAATAAATCTAGAAGATTGGAGGAACCTGAAGTCCTAAAAATGATGAGTCTCTAATAGGTTTTTTTAATTTTTTTAGACCAAAAATTGCAGCAAAAAAATTAAAAAATAATAATAAATAATTTTTACCTGAGCATCTATGTAGGGCACGGAGGAGAAGTCGATAATCAGCACTTTGTTGATAGAGCCTGATTCGATCAGAGACGGGCCCGCGATCAGATTGTCGTAATTTGGCTGAAATATTTTGAATTTTAGCCAATTTTTCATGAAAAATGGCTCTTATTAACATGTCCGAATTTTTTTTAAATATTTTTTCAAATTTCCATGAAAAAATTGGCTCAATTTTCTATACGAAATTATACATTTTGGCCAATTTCCATGTAAAATATAGCCATTAATTAAATGCATAAAATTTCGAAGTAAAAGGTGGGAAATGGGCCATTTTGTGGAATTTCCAATATGTTGTATTTGGTTAAATAAAATTTAAATTTCATTGGCCAATTTTTCATGGATAAAATGGCCCTTAAAAATTCTCAAAAAATTTTGGCCTATTTTTGGCCAAAATAAATTTTGCTCACCACAATGTCCCCGCTGATTAGGAGAGTGGATTTCATCTGCATCTGCACCGAATCCTTGTTGCGCGGAGGCACTGATGGTGCAGGGACTCCAACTTGGAAACAAAAAATGTGAAAATACAAAAAAAAAATTTTTAAAGCACAAAAAGTTGAGAAAAGTAGTTATAATTTTTTTTTAATTTTTGGTCCAAAAATTCATTTTAAGGACCATGTAAAGAATCCACAAAAAAGATATCAAGATTTTTGCGGATTTTCGATGATTTTCACAGAAAATTTGTTGGCTTAAATCAGAAATAAATAGACAAGCTTGGTTTTTTTGTATTAATTTTCGCGATAAAAAATTTTAAATTTTTTTTTGCCAATTTTGAGTACCTGTACTCTTCATGCTTTTCATGCTGCCCGTCCGGGTTCCGATGCCGACACCCAATAATTGGCTAAAAAAAATTCTGTAACTGACACAAACTATTTTTTGAGAAGTCGACTTTTTAAGGGGTTCGAATTTTTGAGGACTGAGGCTACTTTTTTTTGGGGGGGGAGGGGTAGAGATTGAGGGAGCTGAATTTTTTATATTGAGAGGGTTGCATTTTTTGAAGTGCTCACTTTTTGGGTGTAGGAAGGGGGCTGATTTTGGGAAAGTAGAAATCGGTTTTTGGGGGCATTTTTGAGTTGAATAGGTTGAATTTTTTGAAAGAGTTGAATTTTTCAAGGGTGTGCATTTTTCGGCAATGAAGTAGATGGATTTTTATAGGGTTTTTGGTCAATTTTCCCGAAAAAAATTTCCCGAATTTTTACCCCTTTATGCGTCGTGCAGCATCCAGCACGGCAATTTTGAAGTCCTTCGTATTATGGAAGAGAATTGGCGCCTCGTAACGCACCACCGAGACCTAAAAAATTTTTTTCTAAAATTTTTTTCCGATTTTTCGAACCCCCGATTCGTCCAACAAATCCGATCCGTAATAACACCGTTCGGCATAGTAAGCGCCGGACCCGGTCACATTGACCAGCTGCTGGAGGCGGGGCCTAAAAATCGATAAAATTTACTTTTTTATTGATTGATTATCGATTTATTGATCGGTCATCATTAAAAGATCCATGGCCAAAAAGTAGATAAAAATGATTTAATGATTAAAGCGATTTTCGATTGTCCTGCCATATTTTAAAATTATAAAAATGGCACATATATGGCCTGAAAATTGATTAGAAACTTGGTTTTTATTGATTGATTATCGATTTTTTGATCCATCGCCGCACGAATCAATAAAACGTATCGATCCAATTAATTCGATCAATCAATAATTAATCGGATATCGATCTGTTGTGAATGATGCCATGACCGGAAATCAAGAATTTTATCAATTAATTATCGATCAATGCATTAGGCAAGTCGAACATTGACGGTAAAAATTTGTTTTCTAAAATCCATTGGTAAAACTCATTTTTCTGTAAAATCAATCGACTGGCCCAAAATGATGATCTTTGAGCAAGTTTTCTCGGGTTGAGACCAATCAAAAAAATTGTAAGAAATCATTTTTTGGTACCATTGTGCCCGGATCACGATGGTGCTGATCGCGCACAGAACACCATGGAACAGCGCCAGACACAGGTCGGAATGGACAAGGGTGGCCAGGGCGGTGAAGCCGAAGGTCAGCTGATCGATTTTGGGGGAAAATCGATTAATAAAACAATAAAAAAATTGGTGAAAAAATTGGGAAAAATCCAGGATAAAAATTAAGGTCTTGACATTTCTGGAGGGTAAAAGTGTTTGTTCTCTCTCTTTTTTAACTTTTGGCCAATTTTTTGGGCTCTACTAAACCGTTTTTTTAGTAGTAAAAAATTTTTTTGACAATTTTTGAGCAAATTCATTCTAGATGAAATTAATATCAGAAGGGTCAAAGTTTCTTAAATTTAATTTAATTTTTAAAATTTTCCATCTTCAAATTTTCGTGTCGAAAAATGGCCTATACGCAAGTCGACTCTAACTATAATGGATAGTTGTCATTCTAAATTGGTTTAGAAAATTTTTTGTGAATTTTTTGGCCTGTAAGGATGTGAAATTTTGCAAAATTTGCAATTTTTTAGGGGTGGATATTTTTCCAAAAATAAACTCCTCGAACCACGTCCAGACGGGACACGCTCCACAGAAGGGGCAGACGAGCGAATCCGGTGAACAGGGGACAGAGTCCGGTCAGCAGAATGCAGCACAAAACGCACTGAAAATTTTCGGAGTTTTTTGAGCCAATTTTTGGGCTTGGATTTTCCAAAATTTTTAGGCCTCCTAAATTTTCATAGGCGATTGTCCGGGCGGAAAGGCATCGAAAATGCTTTTCAAAAATATTTTAAGGTTTCGGTTTTTCTCAGATTTTTCCAAAAACTCTATAGGCCTCAGGGTTGTTATCAAGCTTCGAAAAATTTTTTGAAAATCCAAGCAAACCCTAGGGGTCATGAAAATTTTTATTTTTATGGTTTTACCACGGGAAGTGCCTGGAACAGGGAGGGGGCCCACAAGATCAGCGGGACCAGTGTGAGGATCAGTGTCAGGTTGGCGAGCTGAAAAATTTGAAATTTCAAAATTTCGCGCCAAAATTTTTTACGATGGTTTTGGCGCCGGCCCGAATGCCAAGATGGGCCCGGAGCGGGGATTGGCCGGGCGGGAAGGCGCCGAAAAATGTGCCGAAAAGGCCGATCAGGCTCAGCGAAAACAGTTCCTGCAGAAACATTGGAATTTTATTGTTTATTTTTTATAATTTTTTACGAATTTTTTAGGCCCACAAAATGTCCAATTTTAGATGTTTTTTGGGCAAAATTGGCACCAAAATACTCAGAAACATGGCTGCGACGGATGATCAGGAACCCATTATCCGAAACCTGATGTGTTTTTTGTATTCGGAAAACCGAAACTCAATCCGAGGATTTTTCGGCTGATCCGATCCGAAACCTGATCCGAAAATTTCTTTAATCCGTCGCAGCCCTGCTCAGAAATTATATGTACATATATGCTCTATTTTTAAATTCTTCGCATGACTCGATTTTTCTTAAATTATCCAATTTTCACAAATGAGTTTTCAGAATTTTTAAAGGCGAAAAATTATTTTTAAAATTTTTTATGAGCGTTGTGATTTCAAAAAAAAAAGTTTACATGCCACGGATTTTAAATCCATGTGTTCCATATTTAACGGTGTTTCGTACTTCGTTGTTTTGTGATTCAGAGAAAGCGATAATAATGATAAAAGGCTGTGAGGGGGATTGAGAGAGTGGGAGAGGTAGGAGAAGGAAAAGAAGCAAAGGAATTATGCATGAGCGAGAGACTGTGGCAGCATCAGGGAAAAGAAGCCATACGGTCAGCGAGAGAGTGTTATAATGAAGAGAAAACACTCTCGTTGTCTCGCTCCCAACTACAACCCGTCAACAAATCACGCGCCTAAGCAACTGCGGTTATATAAGTCGCGCGCTTATCTAGCGCGCATCGAGCCCAGTGGAGCGTGCGGAGACCAAGCGCGGTTGTCCGGGCAACAACAACAGCAGCAGCAGCAACAAAAAAAAGTTCACCATGGCCCAGGCGGTTTTGGAGGGACGCGGGGCGTTAAAATACGCGTCGAGTTGTGACGCATCTGCATGAAAGTGCATGCGTTGCGACTGGAGGTTGGAGGCTCGCAAAATCGGACTTGCACCGTTCTCTTGGTCGATGAGGCAGCCTGGGCTCGCAATTTTTTTGCGTTTTTCAAATTAAAAGTTTCGATTTTCCTTTTATCAATTTACACTTAGGTATACGGTCCGAAATTTTTAAATCAAAATCATCAATTCAGGGCAAATGAGAAAACAAAATTTCCATTGCGGATTTCTCTGATAAGTTTCACAGGCTTCAGAATTCTCGTAAATTTCATGTGCCTCAGGTTTTCCCGAAATTTTAAGGACATCGATTGATCATATGAAGAGAGAATTGGCCACATGGTGTCAAGATTTGCCCCAATTTTTCCCTTTAAAAAAATTATCGCAAAGTTCTTAGGCCATTTTTCTCCATTTTTTTAAATTTCCTTTGGCCATTTTCCATCACTCGCCTGTTTCTCGTCCACCCGGTATTTATGTGTGCGCGCGAGCGCNTCCGAAATTTTTAAATCAAAATCATCAATTCAGGGCAAATGAGAAAACAAAATTTCCATTGCGGATTTCTCTGATAAGTTTCACAGGCTTCAGAATTCTCGTAAATTTCATGTGCCTCAGGTTTTCCCGAAATTTTAAGGACATCGATTGATCATATGAAGAGAGAATTGGCCACATGGTGTCAAGATTTGCCCCAATTTTTCCCTTTAAAAAAATTATCGCAAAGTTCTTAGGCCATTTTTCTCCATTTTTTTAAATTTCCTTTGGCCATTTTCCATCACTCGCCTGTTTCTCGTCCACCCGGTATTTATGTGTGCGCGCGAGCGCATTCGCAGCGCGCATGTGCAGAGCGTGCACGAGAAGTGCGAGTGCAAGCGCGTCCGGTAGAAGGGTGCCGCTCAGCGACAGATGCGGCACCGTCAACAGGAAAGCGCTGAAAATTTTGGGAAAATGTTTCTAAAATTTTTTCATGCAAAAAGCATTAAAATATTTCTTAAAAATCAAAAAACTTTTTATTTAGAAATCGAAATAAATTCGTTAAAATTTATTGTAAAATTCGAAAAATTCGGCGCTAAAATCCCAGGGAAATTTAAAGAAAAAATGAAAATTCTCTGAGAAACCCAACGGTTCTAAAAGGAATTTTTCAAAAATTATTAATTAAATATGTTCTAAATTTTTTTAAAAAATGAATAATTTGAAATATAAAATTCGTTGGAAAATCGGTAAAAAAATCTGTAAACTATTGAAAATGGTAATTTTTCCAATTTTAATTTTCACCTCCCGTTCATGAACTTCACGGTTTCCACTTGCCATCGGCCCTCCGCGTTCAGCCACCGGGACAACAGTCCGGCCAACAAAATCTTAAAAAAAGCAATCGAAATTTTGGGAGATTTTTTAACCAAAAAACTCATAAAAAATTGTTGAGATAAATTTTTAAAGATATAAAGATATTTTTCATTTTTCATAAAAATTTTCAAGTTTTTGCCATAAAAATATTTTTAATTATTTTTGTCAATTTTTATTAGATTAAAAAAAATTCTATAATTTTTTTAACCATCAAAAATTCGGATGACACAGCGGATCGGAGCCGAAAACGGGTCAGGGGGCCGATGATTTGGCGGGTGAACACCAGCAACAGAATGCAGGCCAACTGTGGGAAAATCGTAAAAAATTTCTACAAAATAAATACCTAAAAACACAGGAAAATCGTCCCAAAAAATGCACTTCTAAACTGCACTTCATAGTGTCCAGTTTTCCAAAAAAAAAAATCACCGAAAAAGTCTCTTAGGGATAGGGAATTTATAGAGCAGAAATTTCTTCGTTAAATAGCTCCAAAAACGCCTCTGGGGCTCGAATTGGAAATCCGGAGAAAATTGGTGGGTTCCAGTGGAGATCCTATCAAAAAAAAATCGGGCATCTGTGGCAGAATGGTTAGTGATGCAGTCTGACAGAGGACGGAGAAGGCAGGTTCGGTGTTAGGACATTTGCGCTGCAGACAATTGCGCCGCTGAACAAATTCGACACTTGCGCCGCAGACTTTTGCGCCGCGACAGATGCGCCGGGACATTTGCGCCGCAGACACTTGCGCCGCCGGACAAATCAGACATTTGCGCCGGAACACTTGCGCCGCTTCCTAAAATCGACACTTGCGCCGCCCGAATAAAATGACTTGCGCCGCCGAATAAAACAAAATTTAAAATAAATTCCAAATAAATTTAAAAAGAAAATGGATGTTATCAATTATCATTAATCAGTACCATATGCTCCGATTACAAAAAATTAAATTATTTCAGTTCAATTAGAGAAAGAGATCGGTGGTCATAAGTCCAGAAATTTTTCTATGCTATTTTTAATGGGGTTTCCCAGAACAATATTTTCTTTCTCTCTTTATTTTCACATTATCTTTGCAAAATCGAATATCATACTGATTACATGACGACTACCGTTCCTTTTTAATTTATTTTGATTATTTTTAAATTTTGTTTCATTTTATTCGGGCGGCGCAAGTGTCGATTTTAGGAAGCGGCGCAAGTGTCCCGGCGCAAATGTCTGATTTGGCCGGCGGCGCAAATGTCTGCGGCGCAAATGTCCCGGCGCAAATGT
>LDKF01001528.1:1750-30728 GCA_001026735.1 Rotylenchulus reniformis
GTCCACTATGGCCCGACATGGGCTACATGTCAAACATTCATGCTATTTAAGTTGTACTTAGTACAGAAAAGACTAAAGATACCTCTCCGGAAGCTGTGCTCAGCACAGAAACTCTTTCGGGCATCCACTGGCCCACGGACTATGGTCCACTATGGCCCGAAGTGGCCATACTTCAAAAACTGCCATTTAAGTTGTGCTTAGCACTGAAAAAACTAAAAGACCCTTTGCATTTTCTCCAGGCTTCCTGAGGCCTATACACTTAGGACCGTAGTGTCCCAAAGTGGATTTACCTCGCTATTTAAGTTGTGCTTAGCACAGAAAAGACTAAAGAAACCCCTAAACTCTTTTCAGGCATCCTCTGGCCAGGACCAAGCACTATGGTACACAGTGTTCCACTGTGTTCCACTGTGTTCCACTGTGGCCCTTCGGGGCTCACAAGTTGGAAGCGCGAGGACGCGCTTCGCGCCAAGGGGGAGGTGTGATGGGGCATGACCCCATCACTCCCAGGGAACACCGATTGTGGCCCTTCGGGGTTCACAAGATGGAAGCGCACCGGCGATACACATCGCCGGTGGCGGTGTTTTGTCAGTCGGTGCACAAACGTGCACAAACAAATCGTCCATTGGGCGAGAGAAAGGGAAAAGAGTATGTGAGAATGAGAGCATTCTCCACCCTTCTGGAATCTTCCAGAAAAGGGTAGACACTCGCGGCGGCGAGGAGAAACTGCCCAATGGGCAGAGAAAAGGAAAGAAGGAAAAGAGTGCAAACACGTGAGAACACGCGAGAGCACACTCCAAACCCACGCCCAACCCAAAAATGGGCGGGAAAAAAGTGCTTATAAACCCCCAAAATGGGCGGGAGAGTCAGTCCTTTGACCAGAATTATTGCGAATTAATAATTCCTCTTCAACGACGATGTCGACGACAAACAACCGCGATTGTGGAGCAGTGGGCGGCCGGCGCCGACCGAACCTGAGTGCAGCTGCTGAGAAGGCCTTGTGTGAAACCCTGCGTGGGGAGGCCGCCCTTTGTGGATCGGAGCTGACCCAGGACGGGGGACTGGCCAACATTGGCCCCAACCGCGGTGCTTTGGCGCCGAGCGGGAATGGTGTGAATGCTATTCAAGTTGGCCTTAGGCCAGAAAGGATTAAAGTTCTCTTGCCAGAAATGGCCCCCAACCGGCAGGGACATGCCGCGGATCATGCCGGGGACAAATGTCTACGCGGCCACTGGAAGGTCAAGTTGACCTGTCCGGAAGAGCTCAAAGAGTTCTACTGGGAATTCTGGTGCCAGACCGGAAGATGGCCCACGGCGGATGCCACGTCTAAGACATGGGTCCCCGCGGAGCCCAAGCAGCACATCCGGAAGGACGAAAGTCCGAAAGGAGTGACCAACGGGAATCCAAATCCCGGAACTCATGCTATTCAAGTTGGTCTTAGACCAGAAAGGATTAAAATAAACCCCGCGCCGGTCATGGCGAAAAACCCTGGACGTCCCGCAAGGGACCCCGCACTGTGGTCCACTGTGGACCCCAACCATGCGTGCATGGGACCGGGTCCGGGGACCGGAAGCTTGCCTTCCCAAATCCTGAGTACCGCTCGCCCGAACACATTGGGAGAGTTGGTGAAGTCGGCCACTGGGAGTGGGCCGGAACAGCACACCAACCATTGCGCAACGGATGCAAAGGTCGGGAACGAGGGAACCCGGGTGTTCATGCTCAAATCCGGGGAAGCCTCTGGGGTGCCGATGAGCGGTGCCTACTATGCTCGCGGTTGTCCCCATGCCGCTCTGGGAGAGGAGAGTCACCCGGTGACCGGCCAAGAGCGGGTTCCTCTTGGGCCCAGCACCCTCTCTAAGCCAGGCCAAGGGACTTGGGCGCCGGAAACGGTGGTTCCAATCCCGGTCACCCTCGGAACCCTAACCTCCTTGGCCACCAAGGCCTTGGACGGAACGCCTCCAACATCTTTTCCCGTTTTACTGGCAGCACCGGACGAGGCACAGCCGAGTCCGGGGCGCCGCCAGGAACACATTTTTCATACCGGAACCCAAGGTTCTGGTGCGAGCAGTACTCAGATGGGACACCATGGAGAAAGGAAACAGGATGAAAGCATCCTGGAGATTAGACATAGACTCCATGATCTTGGTTCAAGAACGGAGATGCACCATGGACAGGCGCAAGCACGCCTTGATGAGCTGAACGGAAAACTGGATCAGATCTTGCAGATGATCCAGGATGGGAAGTACAGCTCGAACTCGAGGTTGTGTACAACCAAAGCTGTGTTTGACCAAATTCGTGACCATCATGGACTCCATGATGAGGAAACGAGTGAGGCCAACTCACAACACTCACGTCAAATGACGGAGGAGGAAAGTGTCCGCGTCATGCGGTATGGCAACAATGGGCCAAACATGGTCGAGGACCATGGATCATTGTGTGTGCAAAACATGCGCCTTCGAGCGGATGACGCACCCGTGCTTGATCTCGATTATATGTCGGATGAAGAAAACGGAAACATGGCCTATCATGGTCGGATGTTCCCGGACAAGGAGGAACTGATGGAAGGGAACATGTATTCCCGACCGTTGGTCGAGAACTGGAAAAGGAAAGCAGTGATCGGACTGCACACTCAGACCTTAGACAAGGCAAGAGTGATGCAGGAAATACAGTACAAGTCCCAGACTTTGCTTTATCCATTATGGATTCCATACCATGAAATGGATCGCAACTGGCTTGTTGCGAAGGTGGTAGAGGCAAATGCCCAAGCCATCGCGAACATGTCAGGAAAGACCAAGGGCAAAGCTTGGCAAGACGGGATCATCATCGACTCCCGAGGATACGGCGAACAGCCGGAAAACTGGATCACGCAGACCCAGGATTGGGACCCTGAGTTGTGGGAAAGAGCATACAGTGCTCGACAGCGATTCAGGGCCATGGTGCATGGATGCACGATGGAAAACTACGGTACACCCATGGAGTGGACGATTCCGGATGGAGATACGGTACCCCTGGAGGGGGACAGTATCACAGCACAGCTCGTAGAGCGGCTGGCGTTCAGCAACCTGTGGCTTCCGGCATGTCCGGAGAACCCAAGGTACAAGCAGTTCATCAAGGATCGAACGATCTGGTGGAACTATATGGCACTCATGGGCCTTATGGAGCATGAGGAAGCACCGATCCTGGAACGGCTATACGCCGAGAATAAGATCGTATGGATAGAGGGACAGTACACCTTGAACAACTGGTGTTACATTGACATCAATGACGATGTCAGCAACTCCGATAGGGTGTACATGTTCGCGTCAAGTGACGAGAATGGACACTCCAGTGGAGGAAAAAGTTGGGATGTTTTAGACCCGACCCCAGCACCGTGGGAGGATCTGGTCGAGGAGCTGCTTGCAACTCTGGCATCGGATCTGCCAACCCTGAACCAAGTTGTTCAGGATGGTAAAGCCAAAGGCGCCAGGGAGTCCCGGACCCTGGAAGGAGTGGAAAACCAGAGAAAAATCTCTTGGCTGATCAAGGAGAACCCTTCAAAAGGTTTGAAGAGGGAATGAGGCGATCAATGCGATCGGTCAGCATGCAACTTGCAAAACTGCAAGAAGACATGAATGCAGTGATGGTCTGGATCAGGCAGCGCGAGTCCAAGGAGGCTTGCTGTCAAGCTGCATGGTCCCAGTGCCAGACACAGAAGTATGGGAAAGGAACTCTCGAGGAGCGAGAGCTGAAGCCGAAAACACCGGAGCAGTTCGAACCAAGTTTGGACGGCCGGGAGGATGAACACCACAGCGATGATGGTGGAAGTGATCATGAAGGTGATCAGCACGGGTCTGAAAATTCTGACCCGGATGATGTCATCATGATGGCAAACGGTACGGAGGACGAAGGGCATGCCCCTGGTCCCCGGAGATTGGTCAGCATCGACCGCTTCCCAGAATTCTGGGGTAAGGCCGAGGATGACTTTCTTGAATGGGTGGCCGAGTTCGAGGCCACACTGAAGCTGTTCGATCGAGCGGCATCAGATGATCTAAAAGCGGACATCCTCAGCTGGAAGCTGAAAGGACCCGCGAAAAGACACTTCGATAATTTGAAGGACAATGAACAGAAGTCGTACAACCTTGCTGTTACAGCATTGAAGGTGTACAATTCTGTACTTAACCGGGACCGTCTGAAGATGGAACTCCGGGATGTCAAGAAAAGGGACATGGAGTCTGTAAGCGAATTCGCTTCAAGACTCTCGGCAATGGCGAGGCGAGCCTTTGCTGACCATGGCCCCGCCTATGTGGACAAATGGCTATTGGAGGAATTCGCCATCAAGCTGAACGACCCGGAGTTCAAGCTGGTGAAGGCGAAGGACTGCCAAGATTTTGGCGAATTGCTGGAAACCGCCCTTCACCACGAAACCGTGCTGAAGATGAGCGAGGCAATGCTAACTTCGAGAGCGAAGGAACGGAAAATGGCTTATGCCATGACCGAGGAGAAGAAAGAGGAACCGGCCAAAGAAAACTTGGTGTACCAACCACCGCCGCTGGCGATGACTTGGAACGCGCGAGGTTCGGCCTCAGGCGCCAATAACACACCAATTGGACCGGGAAGATGGTATGACTCTGGACGGGACTTCAACCCGCCAAGAGGATTCCCGTGGGCACAGGATGTTGCCGGAAATCCCGGGCAGCCACCCATTGGCTCTGGCCTTGTCACCGGGCAGAGGTCTGGCCGAAAGTGCTACAACTGCGGGAAATATGGTCACTTTGCAAATGAGTGCCGATCTGCCCCCAGGAGCAGAGGTGGCGCGAACCGACAGCAATCGGGAGCAAATTGCACAAGATGCAAGAACCCTGGACATCGAGCAGATCAGTGCAAGACACCGACCTGCCATGCGTGTCAACAACTTGGTCACTATGCGAACGAATGTCCGCAGAGGAAAGGAACTCCGCGGGGACAATCCCGTGGTGGAGACAGGAAGGATACGGTGCAATTGTCAGTCAGCCCGGGTCCATCCCCACAGGGCCAAGCTGTCAATGAAGAGGCGATCAGGGCCAACGCCTATAAGGACGTTGCTCTCGATCTAGCCGGACGGATGTTCATGGGACAATTTCAGCCGCTCGGCTCAAGTTACCCAAGGCATCAGCAAAATCCGGTGCCTGTGATCAGTTCACCGGGGAAAGTTAAGGCTTTGCCTTCCACTTCGAGTGATCATGTCAATGCGCTTGACGACAGATCGCTTCGGAGGAAAATTGTTCCAGTAGGGGCACAGCCCATGGATGGTCTCCTCCTAGTGGAGGCGAAGATCAACGGAACGGGTCTTGACGTCCTACTGGACACTGGGGCGAACCGGGCGGTGATCTCAGACGCCCTGTGTGAGGAACTTGGCCTCACGGTAAGTCCCGTGTCAGCAACCAGTGGTGCCAAAGGCATCGGTGGGAGCGTCCGATTCGTCGGACGAACACGTGTTTCCCTCATGCTCTGCGGCATGGCGAAGCAAGTGGACTTTGCCGTAGCCAGGCATGAAGAGGTCTTTGACAAGACCATGTTCATGGCCTTGGTTGGCTTCAGGGACCTAGTCGACTTTCCAACATGGACCATCGACACGGCGCAAAGACGCTTCGTCATGAACGGCCGTTGGGCCAGAATACACTGCTGCAACTCCGTGAATTTCAACACGGTCGCAGTCAAAGTGGATGAAAACCGGACGATCAAAGCCGGACATCAAATGATGATTCCGATGGAGATTGATCGATCGGAAAAACTCCAAGGTCATTCTGCCCTTCACATCGAAGGTAGGAAATCTTGGGAGGAAAAGAACGGGACGGAAGTGGTACCCATGGTGGTCAGGGCGGATGACAAGACGCACTTGTACATCCAGAACCCGACGCAAGTGGACATCCGCCTGTATCCCGGGACAAAAATTGCGCAGGCAAGGCCTGTTAGAGAAGAGGGAGGTGTCCTGAAGGAGGTGTACCTCCAGGAGGACGATGAACCATCAAGTATGGGATTTCTTCAGGATTTTCGAACCCTCGGGTAGATGGCCCCGAGTACTCAAATCTGAAAACAGATGAGAATGTTCGAACTCCGCGACCTCAGGTCAAACTTT
Source organism: Rotylenchulus reniformis (assembly GCA_001026735.1). Classification (NCBI taxonomy): domain Eukaryota; kingdom Metazoa; phylum Nematoda; class Chromadorea; order Rhabditida; family Hoplolaimidae; genus Rotylenchulus; species Rotylenchulus reniformis. The sequence goes on from LDKF01001528.1 coordinate 7,842, forward strand.
CCCATGTGTACTCACTTGCGGAAACGGAGGATCCAACCTATAAGGTGGACACAACCAAGGCCGAAATCGGTCCGAAAGAGCGCCAGAAACTGGAACAGCTCTTAGACGAATACCAAGACGTATTTAGCAGGTCTAAATATGACTTGGGAGATGCCAAAGTGGCACCAATGTCAATCAAGACAACAACGGAGGTTCCGGTAGCGTCAAAGTACCTGCGGATACCTTACGGATTGAAGGACGATCTGCGCAAGCAGAACGAGGAGATGGTCAAGAGGGGCATCATGGAGCCCTCGGACACTCCCTGGGTGTCATGCTGGGTCATGGTCCGGAAAAAAGACGGAACCCAAAGACCCTGCATTGACTTCCGCGCACTGAATTCAGTGACGGTCCCAGACCACTATCCATTACCGACCATTGACGCGGTTTTGGAGAAGATCGCGAATCGATCTCGGTACTCATCCCTTGACATGAGTTCTGGATATCTCCAGTTCCCATTGGATGAGGATGCAAGCAGAAAATGCGGTGTGATCACCGAAGATGGCGTGTTTCAAATGAAACGCATGCCATTTGGGCTCAAAAATGCCACGAGCATGTTTGCCCGGGCTATGGCCCAAGTTTTAACAGGACTCGACGAGAATGCGATCGCATACGTCGATGACATCCTGATTTTAACTAAGTCCCCACGGTTCGAAGACCACCTGGCGGACATTAGGAAAGTCTTGGAGAGGTTTCGGGCTTTTGACCTGAAACTTTCTCCCAAGAAATGCGAGTTCTTCCGGAAATCTATCAAGTTTCTGGGACATGAAGTCTCACAGAAAGGTTATTCGCCATCGGCGGAGAACGTGAAGGCAATTCAGGACTTTCCGAGGCCAAAAAATGCCAAAGAAGTCATGAGCTTTCTCGGAATGGCCGGATTCTTCAGGAAGTACATCCTGAACTTTACCAAATTGGTGAATCCGCTGCAAGAACTCACCCACAAGGAGAACAAGTTCTCGTGGGGTGTGGAACAACAAAGAGCATTCGAGGTGGTCAAAAAGCGGCTGACAGAGCCACCGATTTTGACCTTCCCCGACTACTCAAAGCCGTTTCACATTTTTGTGGACGCTTCAACCATTGGCATGGGATCATCACTCATGCAATGGGACGACCAAGTTCGTGACTACAGGGCAATCTCATTTGCCAGTCGGACCTTGGCCGAGAATGAGCGAAGTTGGGCGCCAGTAAAACTGGAACTTGGTGCGATCATATGGGCGTTGCGCCAGTACGTCATGTACATTTATGGCCAACAGACAATTGTCCATACGGATCACAAACCATTGACTTTCTTGGCCAGAAGCCGAGAAGTGGCGCCAATACTGTCAAGATGGTTCATGGAACTCATGAGCTATGACAACGTCAGTATTGAGCACATAGACGGGAAACGCAACACAGTTGCGGATGCACTTTCAAGAATTGAACCTGGAGAACCATCTTCAGAGGAGCTCGAGGACATAATGGAATTCCCGAGGTGTTTTCCGGTTCTCGAAGCAAGAACCGTCTCCAGCTCCAGTTTGGAGTCTCAGGAAGACGAGGAAGACCGCCTGTTCCTGGCAATGGCACGAGAAACCTTCAACAGGTTCGACGTGGCCAAAGAACAGCGGGAAGACCCGGCACTCAGGATGTTTGCCGCCTGTTTCACGGGTGAAGAAATCTTGCCCGGAAACCAGGAGGACATCCCGAAGGAGGTGTTCTGGTTGATGAACCAAGACACCAGGATCATGGACGATGGAATCATCACGGTCCATATCCAGACCAAGGACGGGAGAGAGTTCTCCCAGGTGGTCGTGCCTAAGCACCTACAAAAGTGGGTGTTCGACCTGGTACACAGCTCAGAAATGGGCGGTGGACACTTTTGGCTTGCCAAAAGTCTAAGAAAATCTCGACCCTTCACTTGGTATCGCAAAATGCAGGACTTTGTGAAGTGGATCAAGGGATGTCCGGAGTGCCAACTCCGGAAAAAGGCCCAACCAAAGGCGCCCCTCCGACCGATGCATTACACGACGGTAATGCAACGAGTGGCGGTGGACCTTTGCGGACCCATGCCTCCGACGGCAAGGGGAAACAAATATATCGTGAACTTCATCGATTGTTTCACGAAGTTCGTGATCTCGGTGCCTGCACCGGACGCGAGAGCCGCGACGGTTGCAAGACTGTTCGTGAACGAGTTGGTACTGAAATTTGGTGCCCCCATGGAACTCTTGTCAGACAATGCCAAGACGTTCAGGGCGGACTCATTTCAGGATTTGTGCCGGGATCTGAACACCCGGAAAGTCTTCTGCACACCGTATCACTCAGAGGGTAACGGTGTCGTGGAGAGATCATTCAGAACCTGGCGCGATATAATCGCAAAATTGACCAGGGAACAAGGAGAGGACTTTGACGTCCTGTTGTCAGCAGCTGCGTACTGCTACAACACGGCGGTCAATGATATGACGGGGGAATCCCCGTTTTCCTGATGTTCGGACGGGACCCGATCCTCCCGGCAGATCAGGCACTTTACCCAATCCCTCAGGGTCACACCTGGGCAGTTGGGGATTTCCGTGAGGAACTCACGCTGAACATGGCGAAAGCCTGGAGAACAGCGGAGGAAACAGCCTGGGCAAATGCCCTGAAAATGGCTGACCAGTTTGACCGGCGGGCAAGACCCGTGACCGTCAAACTGGGAGATTTGGTCACCTTTCGGAACTACCGACTAAAAGTCGGAGAATTCCAGAAATTCAGACCATTTTGGACCGGAATTTTCCGGGTCCGACAAATGGAGGACGATGGACTCCATTGCCATATTGTCCCGGTCGAAAAACCGGACGAGGAGGCAAAAAGAGTCCACGTCAACCAGATAAAGCAATTCCGGGCACTGGACCATGAAAACATGGACCAGGGAATTCAAAAGGTACCTGGAGATGAACCAGGGAACACCACGCCGGATTTTGACGGTGAAAACGCCATAGACCAGCAACTCGGCGAGGAACTGGGCGATCTGCCACAAAATGTGGTGATCAAAGTACCAGGACGCAGAAGGGACCCTGTTCCCATCCAAAATGAACCGGTCAGAGTCCGGGATAACCAAGAAATCTTGGTAAAGACCAGGACCGGTCGGGCGGTTAAAAAACCGGCCCATTTCCGGGACTACCAACCTCACTGAGGACCCCGGCCAAATCTTGCACCAAGGGGGAGGTATTTCATGGCATTGCCATGAAATACCCCAAAACGTGCAAGGTCTGGGTATAAATACCAAGTTAAGAGTTTTCGTGGCAAAACTGCCTCAATTCTATGTACTTGGGACTATTTTAGCCCATGGTAAGCAGAAATCTGCGAAACATGGCGAAATACCGTAAAATATGCAAAACATTGCATAAAGAACCGTTCATTCAAAATTTGAATTGGCGGGAAATTCACATTCGCTGCGCTGGCTACCGTATTCCAGCAGCCGGCAGCGAGGAAGGGCAGAGACGCAGAGAAATGATGAGAATGTTTTACACTCTTCCATTTCTCTGACTGTCTGCAATGGCCGCTCGATCCCGACACGAAGCCCCTGGCGGCCGTCGGGCGATACGTGAACAGAACCACGGTGTTCTCACCACCGGTGGATGGACATCAGTACCAGGAGTACCTGGACTGGTTGAACGAGCAGCCGGCGGAAATTCCACTGGTGTACTCGGAACAAGGCCAAGTCCTCCTGAACCCACGGCGTGGAAACACGGCTTTCACAGCCAACACTCGCCCGGGGAAGGATCTTGGGTGGAGAGAAGGAGCGTCAGCTCGCGGACCAAGAGTCTTCGACTGACAGAACCGTACAAGACGGGAGCAGCATCGGCGGTCACTGAGGACTCAGTGATCACCATGAACGCAGTGGTTGCTGCGGAAAAAGTGTGCATGATGTTCACTATGGACATTATGTTCACTTTGGACATTATGGACACTATGGCCAATATGTCTGTTGGTTCTGTAATTTGATCCCCAGAATCCCGGAAGGGAGGACGGCAGGGTTAGAACCTAACGGTCATTAGGCCATAGGGACTTCTTCTTCCTACAAGCTGTACCCAGTACAGAAAGAACTCTCATCCATGCTATTTAAGTTGTACTTAGTACAGAAAAGATTAAAAGACTCTTTCGGGCTTCCACCGGCCCCTGACTGTGTTCCACTACGGTCCACTATGGCCCGACATGGGCTACATGTCAAACATTCATGCTATTTAAGTTGTACTTAGTACAGAAAAGACTAAAGATACCTCTCCGGAAGCTGTGCTCAGCACAGAAACTCTTTCGGGCATCCACTGGCCCACGGACTATGGTCCACTATGGCCCGAAGTGGCCATACTTCAAAAACTGCCATTTAAGTTGTGCTTAGCACTGAAAAAACTAAAAGACCCTTTGCATTTTCTCCAGGCTTCCTGAGGCCTATACACTTAGGACCGTAGTGTCCCAAAGTGGATTTACCTCGCTATTTAAGTTGTGCTTAGCACAGAAAAGACTAAAGAAACCCCTAAACTCTTTTCAGGCATCCTCTGGCCAGGACCAAGCACTATGGTACACAGTGTTCCACTGTGTTCCACTGTGTTCCACTGTGGCCCTTCGGGGCTCACAAGTTGGAAGCGCGAGGACGCGCTTCGCGCCAAGGGGGAGGTGTGATGGGGCATGACCCCATCACTCCCAGGGAACACCGATTGTGGCCCTTCGGGGTTCACAAGATGGAAGCGCACCGGCGATACACATCGCCGGTGGCGGTGTTTTGTCAGTCGGTGCACAAACGTGCACAAACAAATCGTCCATTGGGCGAGAGAAAGGGAAAAGAGTATGTGAGAATGAGAGCATTCTCCACCCTTCTGGAATCTTCCAGAAAAGGGTAGACACTCGCGGCGGCGAGGAGAAACTGCCNTTTGATAATTACATCCATTTTTACCTAAAGCCATCATCTGAGCATCTTTTTTGACGCTGACGTCAGAATTTTTCATTTTTCTTCATAATTTTAGAAGAATACTTTTTTGACGTCAACGTCAAAAAGTGACGTCAGATGATGTTGTAGATAAAAAATGGATGTCAGATTCGAATTCAGCGTCCAAAATTACCCCAGGGAATGAACAAAATTGAGTCCCGGGACTCAAAAATATTAGAGTCCCAAGATTGACCACCTTGCATATAGCGCCCAGTTAGAAATCTGTGATGGGGCATGACCCCATCACTCCCAGGGAACACCGATTGTGGCCCTTCGGGGTTCACAAGATGGAAGCGCACCGGCGATACACATCGCCGGTGGCGGTGTTTTGTCAGTCGGTGCACAAACGTGCACAAACAAATCGTCCATTGGGCGAGAGAAAGGGAAAAGAGTATGTGAGAATGAGAGCATTCTCCACCCTTCTGGAATCTTCCAGAAAAGGGTAGACACTCGCGGCGGCGAGGAGAAACTGCCCAATGGGCAGAGAAAAGGAAAGAAGGAAAAGAGTGCAAACACGTGAGAACACGCGAGAGCACACTCCAAACCCACGCCCAACCCAAAAATGGGCGGGAAAAAAGTGCTTATAAACCCCCAAAATGGGCGGGAGAGTCAGTCCTTTGACCAGAATTATTGCGAATTAATAATTCCTCTTCAACGACGATGTCGACGACAAACAACCGCGATTGTGGAGCAGTGGGCGGCCGGCGCCGACCGAACCTGAGTGCAGCTGCTGAGAAGGCCTTGTGTGAAACCCTGCGTGGGGAGGCCGCCCTTTGTGGATCGGAGCTGACCCAGGACGGGGGACTGGCCAACATTGGCCCCAACCGCGGTGCTTTGGCGCCGAGCGGGAATGGTGTGAATGCTATTCAAGTTGGCCTTAGGCCAGAAAGGATTAAAGTTCTCTTGCCAGAAATGGCCCCCAACCGGCAGGGACATGCCGCGGATCATGCCGGGGACAAATGTCTACGCGGCCACTGGAAGGTCAAGTTGACCTGTCCGGAAGAGCTCAAAGAGTTCTACTGGGAATTCTGGTGCCAGACCGGAAGATGGCCCACGGCGGATGCCACGTCTAAGACATGGGTCCCCGCGGAGCCCAAGCAGCACATCCGGAAGGACGAAAGTCCGAAAGGAGTGACCAACGGGAATCCAAATCCCGGAACTCATGCTATTCAAGTTGGTCTTAGACCAGAAAGGATTAAAATAAACCCCGCGCCGGTCATGGCGAAAAACCCTGGACGTCCCGCAAGGGACCCCGCACTGTGGTCCACTGTGGACCCCAACCATGCGTGCATGGGACCGGGTCCGGGGACCGGAAGCTTGCCTTCCCAAATCCTGAGTACCGCTCGCCCGAACACATTGGGAGAGTTGGTGAAGTCGGCCACTGGGAGTGGGCCGGAACAGCACACCAACCATTGCGCAACGGATGCAAAGGTCGGGAACGAGGGAACCCGGGTGTTCATGCTCAAATCCGGGGAAGCCTCTGGGGTGCCGATGAGCGGTGCCTACTATGCTCGCGGTTGTCCCCATGCCGCTCTGGGAGAGGAGAGTCACCCGGTGACCGGCCAAGAGCGGGTTCCTCTTGGGCCCAGCACCCTCTCTAAGCCAGGCCAAGGGACTTGGGCGCCGGAAACGGTGGTTCCAATCCCGGTCACCCTCGGAACCCTAACCTCCTTGGCCACCAAGGCCTTGGACGGAACGCCTCCAACATCTTTTCCCGTTTTACTGGCAGCACCGGACGAGGCACAGCCGAGTCCGGGGCGCCGCCAGGAACACATTTTTCATTGTTTACTAATGCATGCTAGAGCATAGAAAGGTCGATGTGAAATAAATGGTCCAAAATTAAGTGAATACTAAGAATAATGTGTTAGATAAAACAATGTGAAGAAAAATTGAAAGTCCATCTTTTTGGAGAATTAGCCCTGATTTGGGCAATTGTAATAACGGCCATTGATAAGTGATTCAAATATATTGTTCATTCGTATTTGTTTGGCATTTCGTTCCTATCCGCCATTGTTTTGTATGCTTGTATTGTTTTCACTCTCTTCCTTTCCTTTCCTTCACGCCTGCATGTATGATATATAAGCAGGGCTGGGATAGTTATGGATATAAAATTGGCAAAATATGGCCATAAAGGTACTTATGTAGTTGGTGTCTACTTTTGACCCCCCACCCACAACAAAATTTTTGACTAAATTTTCCCGAAAAATCATCTGAAAATAACTTCCTTAGGGTAATTTTTGACGCTGAATTCAAATCTGATGTCCATTTTGACGTAATGCGTCACCTGACGTCATTTTTAACGTTGACGTCAAAAAAATTTTGACGTTTTTTTGAATTTTTCCCATTGGGTTATTTTTTGGGTTATTTTTGACTCATCAGAATCCGATTTTGATGTCCATTTTGAAATTCTATGCTATTGACGTTTTTGATTGTCGTTAATTTTTTTTAAATTCAAAAAAAAATTGACGTCAACGTTAAAAAATGACGTCAGGTGACGCATTACGTCAAAATGGACATCAGATTTGAATTCAGCGTCAAAAATTACTCTAAGGAAAGTCGTTCTTAGTCGATTTAAAATGAATTTCTAAAAATTTTGTTGTGGGTGCGGGGTCAAAAGTAGACACCAACTATATAAGTACCGCCATAAAATATGGAGTAAAAAGCCGAAATATGGACCAAAATATGGATAAAAATTGACTGATTATTAAAGAGAAAATTTGCTGAAAATTTTTTTATCGATCCATTTCTTGGTTACAATTGCAAATCACATACATTTCCAAGTTTTCCGGGGTAAAACTCATGCGATTATCAGAGAGAATAGTTTTGTAAATTGAGAAAGAGCGTTCAACATCAGAAGAGGTGAGAGGAACATATTTGTAGAATGGGATTAAACTTGGAGAAATGCAACAATTGGTGTGCTTGCCGGAAAGGACAAAACAAATTTGCGAAATTGTTTCAAGACCAGGATTTTTATTGACAATTTGTGAAAATTTTTGTCGAATAATCTCTACCTTCTCTCCTACCGCAAACTCCATCTGATTTCTGACTCCAACAAAAATATCCATTGCTTCTTCGATGGTCAGACCTTGAGTTTCCAATCTGCTGATCGCTTGGGGCAATGCACAGAAATTGCTGTGGATATATGCCAGATCCTGCCAGTTTTCCTGGGCGAAACACTTTTGACATTCCTTAATGCACACAGCATCCTCGGGGTCCAATAGATCAACAATCTTGAAAAACAAAATTTAATAAAATCACTAAAAACTCGCCTTTTCACGCTTTGAAAATTTTCCCAATAGAAAGACACCGCGGTAATCCATGTCCCCCAACGCGTGGTGACTGGCTTTGGTACAAGTTGAAGGCCAGGACAGTGTTGCCGGTAAAGTGCAATCCGCTGTGGAGCCATCAGAAAGACCTGCTTGGTTTTTGCCACCAATTTATCGACATTATCAAATTCATCTCGTATTTTCTCTCCGATGCGGTGAAGCGAATGTGCCAAGCAGGTAAAATGGACCAAATTGATGTAGAATGACTACGCGCGTCCCGCCTTGTCCGTTGTCTCGTCGATACTTATCCAATAATATGCATCGGCAAATTCCTCTTTGATTTTACCAATTGTCTTAATTTTATAATCTTTTAAAATTTAACTTAATTTCAAACCTCTTCGTAAGAACTTTTCAAGTAATTTTTACGCAATGTCGATTGATCGGGAATAATTTTGTTTGTATACTTTTCGAGAAATTGTCGGAAATTTTTGTTGTCAAGCTTGAAGAATGGGATGTTAGCGGAATCGTAGTCTTCGATCGTAGTCTTTAAAATAACCTGTTTTTCGCATGCTTGACAAAATATTATTTTGCCGTCTGTTGTATAATATGAAGTTCCGCCGATTCTTTTAATCCATTCTCGTTGCCATGCTGCTTTAGACTGAATCTTAGGCATTTTTTCTAAAAAAATATCTAACTTTTACATGTAATTAAATGAATGAAAACAATAGGAAATGGATCAAGAATGTCAAAATGAGAACAAAAAATGCATTTTTCTCCAAAAATCGCAAAATATGGACAAAATATGTATGAAAATGGCAAAATATGGAGAAAAATATGGAATATGTAAATATGGACCAAAATCGCAAAATATGGAAAAATATGGAAAAAAAAGTCACTCTAGAAGCTTCTAAATCAAGTGGAAAATACGTTTTTCGTGGTTATTTAGCCGTTGTGATATCAGGAAAAAATATGTATTTCCATAACTATCCCAGCCCTATATATAAGCTAGTGATTTTCCCTCATTCTTTGCAGTTGGTTTTCACCCCAGCTCGCCATTGTCTATTGTCTCTTGTCTCTTGTATTCAATAAACACTCTTCTCGGGTTCGGACTTCACCTTGGGGGTTTTCCTTACTCTACAAACTATTATTCTTCATTGGACGGTGGTTGTCCGATCTTTTCTCAATTATTACTCAATAATACCTTCACACTTTTTCATTTGGACCATAAACTGATCATTAATTGCATGAAGGACGATGGGGGACACTATGAGAGGGTGCTATGTCGTTTTGTAAAAAATATCAAAATGGGCGTTTTGTAAAAAAATATCAAAACCCAATATTTTCCCCAAAAACTTTTTTGTTAGACCAAAACTTTCAGCGACAAAGTTGTGCAGAATTTTATGCTCTATCTTTTGGTATTTTTAATTTTTCGAAATTCGAACCAAAACTTCGAAATATCCACTAAAAACAATATTTTTCGGTATTTCTGCAAAAATTCGAACTTTTTGTTCGAATTTCGAAAAATTAAAAATACCAAAAGATAGAGCATAAAATTCTGCACAACTTTGTCGCTGAAAGTTTTGGTCGAACAAGTCTAACAAAAGTTTTTGGAGAACATATTGGGTTTTGATATTTTTTACAAAACAACCCAGCACCTATGAGAGCATTGTTTTTGGTTGGATTTAATGCGAGAAAGGATATTTCTTCCAAAAAAAGGATATTTCTTCTTCCAAATTGTTGGAATTGATCATGGGTGATGAGAAATGCGATATTTAAAATAATATTACACAAATATATCAGAGGTGGTATCTGTCCTTATTTATAAGATTTGTCCTTATTTTGGGGGTCCCAATCTTACAAAATTAAAATGTCCTTATTTGTAAGATTTGTCTTTATTTTCGACCTATGTTCTTATTTTGTCCTTATATTTGAGATTTTGGAAAATCTTATTCAAAAAATGATCAATTTTCTTAAGAAGCTGGCCGAAAATTCTCAAAATTTTCTCCGGCGGCCCCTATCGGGACCGCCGCCTCCCCCCCCCTTCTCCCCGTAAAAATTTTTCTACAAAAAATGCGGAAAATAAGGTCTGCAAAAAAAAGAATTCTATTGTTTTTCTGTTTAAAAACAACAAATTGCTCGCAAAAATAATCAGTAGGGAACAAATATGATGCATAAAATTGTTTATATTTGTGAATTTTTGCATTTCTAAAAGTGTCCTTATTTTTGAGGAATTTCCCCAGTGAAATCCTTATTTTTTAACCTTTGTGTCCTTATTTCTGAAATTTTTTGATACCACCTCTGAAATATATTGATTTAAAATGAAAATTGGGCGCCGATTGAATTGCTTTGATCGGCGCTAGTTTAAAAGTGGGTGTTTTTGTAAACACACTAAAAGGGTCCCCCCCTTTGGGCAAAATAGAAAATTTTTTTTTGCTAAATAGTAATTAATTTGCTCAAAAAATAGTTAAAAAAGTAAAAAAAATGAAAGAAAAATTGAAGGGAATTCCTTATCATAAACTGCATAGGAAAAGTAGAATGAACACGCTGCCCTACATTCCGTCTAATTGACGTTTCGTCTAACAGATGTTTCGTTTAATCGACACTTCGTCTAACCACTAACCAGCTAAAATCCGACGTTTCATCTAACCAGCCAAAAACCTACGTTTCGTCTAAACCAATAAATAAGAGTTTATTAGATGCTTAAATATTATTTAAGAACTTTTTAGAGCATCCCGGATATGCACATATTCATTGCGGGTTCTACATGCGGCATTCCAGCTATGCATATAGTAATATTTTGGTTTTTCTGTGCCCCGGACTCGGCTGCGCCTCGTCCGGTGCTACCAGTAAATAATGAAAAAGATGTGTGGGTTCGGGCGTCCAAAGCCGAAGCGGCTAGGGAAGTCAGGGTTCCGAGGGTAACCGGGATCGGGATCACCGTTTCCGGCGCCCAAGTCCCTTGGCCAGGCTTCGAGTGAGCGCTGGGCCCATTCTCCACCCGCTCTTGGCCGGCCACCGAATGTCCGCCATGCTCAGGGAGTTTCCCCCCGTTTGAGGACAGCATGAACACTCGGGTCCCCTCGTCCCAGTCCTTAGCATCCGTTGCGCAGTGATCAGCGTGCTGATCAGGTCCACTCCCAGTGGCCGACTTCTCCAACTCTCCCATAGTGTTCGGGCGAGCTGTACCTTCGAATTTGGAAAGCATGCTTTCATGGTTCACCTCCATCTCCCCGCTAGGGGCAATGGGGTCCTCTTTGGGTTCAAAGCCCAGGTTCTCACTCCCGAAGTACTGCTTGAACTTCACGGGAGAGTCCACGTCCTCGACCGAAGGGTCGGATGCCCCGCGGGCCACTTTTGGGGCCTTTGTGGGCCTCTTTGGCGTCTCCGCCAGAGGTTCGGTTTGAGTCAGATTAATGCTTTCGGAACTGAGTTCCACTCGAAATCCGGGGCTGGATCCCCTCTCTCTGGCCTCCCGCCAGGCCCAAATTCGCTCGGCCTCTCTCTGGAACCATCGGGCTTTCTCCTCCCGGGACCAGAAGGCGTTAAACTTGACGCGATCAGGACTGAGTCCGATCAGCAATTCTCCGGGATTGCTCCCGGGCCCTTTCCATTCTGGACTGAGTCCAACTCGCAAACGCACGGATTTCATATTAATGCTTTCGGCACTGAGTGCCACTCGCAAATCACCCCCACTCGTTCCTCCCGGGCACTTGGCCCCTCCTTCTATCCCAGACACGCTGCGTGCCGAAGCACCGCGGTCCTCATGGCACTTTCGGCCAAGTCCGCTGCTCTCCTCCCGTTCCGAAACACCCTTATGGCGTCCTACCCGGACGTCGGATACGGCGAGGGAGCCCCCACGGCTCGGCTTCTCAGCTCCACAGGTGCGGTCGTCGGTCATCGAAGACATGATGAAATATTAGAAGAGCTTTGTTGTCGCGTTGCAGAACAAAAATAAAAGTGATCGTCTGAAGGCGGTCGTAAGACTGGTCAAAGACTGCTGGTCGTAAGACTGCCTTCTCTTTCTCTTTTCCCGCCTTAAATCTTCCCCCGTCTCCCCCCATTGGGGTGGGCGGGGTTCCGACGTGTTTCAACACGGAAAGTGCTTGGTTTCCGCACGAAAGTGCAGGAAACGGCGCTAATCCGTTCCTTTGAACTGTGAATGTGCGAAGTGGTCGCATTCACGTTTGTTTTCTCTTTCTCTTCCCGCCAAAACGGCGGGGTCCTCTTTTTCACGCCACCATCCAGCCGGTGGTCGCGTGCGTGTCTCTGTCTGACTGTTAGGTCAGACAGATGCACTATTTCTCCTGCCTCTTCTCCCGTCTCTGCGGGGTCCTTTCCATTCTTCCGCCGCACGCGTGGATTGTTTTGCTCTTCCACGCAATTGTGCATTGGAAGTGTTCAATGATCAACCGACACTTCGAGTTGTCGGTGTCCGGCGGGGTTGATGGGGTTATGCCCCATCACACCTCCCCCTTGGCGCGGAAGTGCGTCCTCGCACTTCCACCAAAGGTTTTGTATGCCCTGAGGGCCTTTTTGGAGCACTGTGGAACATTGTGCGGGCCTGTGGATGCCCGAAACAGAGAATGAAAAGTGGTTAAATTAATGCTTTTAGTGCTGAGCACACCTCGAAAGGGTTTTGCGCCCGAAGGCGTTTTTGGAGCTCTGTGGAACTCTTTGGAGCATTTAAAAGGCCTGAGGAAGCCTATAAAAGGGAAATCAAGGATTTAAATTAATGCTTTCAGTGCTGAGCACTACTCGAAAAGTTTGCGCCCGGAGGCGTTTTTGGAACTTTGTGGAACTCTTTGGAGTTCTGTAGAGATCATTAGAAAGGCCAGAGGAAGCCTGAAAAGAGAGAGATGAAGAGAGACAAGGTAGGAAGAAGTTTGGATTAATGCTTTCTGTACTGAGTACAACTCGAAAGTGGTGCGCCCGGAGGCGTCTTTGGAACTCTTTGGAGTTCATTAGACGGAGAGTTTGGGAATTAAATTAATGCTTTCTGTGCTGAGCACAACTCGTAAAGACGGTGCCGGGGCGGCTTTGTTGCTTTCTGTGCTGAGCACAACTCGAAAAGTGATCCTACCTAGTGGCTAGTTGACCGTTCAGTCCTAACCCTGCCGTCCTCCCTTGCGGGATTCTGGGGACCATATTACAGGACCAACGGACACCGCCACCACTGTCACCACTTTCCTTACTGCGAACACTGCTACCACAATGAACACAGTGACCACTTTCAGCTCAGCGAACACTGTGGACACAGTGAACACCGCAAAATTCCCGACCACGTCGGTTCCATCAGGGCTCTCATCCCTGTTCCGCTGGACCAGGGGTCGATGCTCCGACAATCCAGTGGTGTTTTCTCCCTGCCGCGGTATTGGCCGTGAGAGCCAAGTTCCCGTAGCGGGTGTCAAGGAGGACCTCCCCGTGTTCCGAGTACACCGGATGGGTCCCCTCAGGCTGGGTCAGCAGCCATTCCAGATACTCTCGGTATCTTTGTCCCTGCACTGGTGGAGATACTCTCGCAGTGCGGTTGACATATCTCCCGACGGCCGCCAGGGGCTCTGTGTCAGGGTCCGTGGTCGATTGGTCGAACTTCTCGTAGAGAAAGTCCATGTTGCCAATCACAAATGCGGCCTCTTTTGCTCGGGTGAAGGCCACCGTCGCAATTTGGGCCTTGTGGACAAATTCCCTGATCACCATTCTCCCTGGTCGAAGAACTGGAGATCTGGTCCGCGTGGTGATCAAGATCACAAAGTCTGCTTCTTGTCCAATGTAGGAGTGGACAGTCCGCACTTCGATCTTGCGGTTCTCTGGAGGTTGGGCGGGTTCAGCTGCAAGCAGTCTGCCCACCACATCCTCCATTTTCCGCGCTGACCCCACGTAGAAGCACACCACCGTCACCGAAGCGTGCGGGACCCGTCTTCTGAGTGTTCTCAGGATGGCTTCTGCCGTTTGTTCCTGGGCCAGGTTGGACCATGAGGTTCCAGCCGCTGCCGTCTCCCTTTCCATGTGGTGGATCAGAGAGATCGGGTTTCTCCGGGATGTGACCGGGACCTGGTGATCAATCACCATCGTGCGGGAATTGATATCCCCGAGACCATGTTCCACATTGCCCGCGTAAAACGCATGGCTGATGACAGGTACCATGTCCTTGTGGAAACGGTAAACCTTCCTCAGCGGCATGGTTTTGTTGTCGAGCCACCGGGTAAAGAATTCTGCCACAGAGTTCTGTGTGAATTTGAACCGGTCACAGTCCAACCAGTCCGGCTGCACATGGGGCGGCAGCTGGTGGATGTCCCCCGTCACGACCACTTGGTCGATGTTGGTGGCCCAGACCAAGTTCTGGACGTCCACCATCCGCACCATCTGGCACTCGTCGACCATAATGAGTTTGACCTCATCCAGAAACTTGGTCAGCTGCTGTGCCTTCGCCACCGTGCATACCACGACTTCAATGTCTCGCTGACGCATCATGACAAATCTGGTCATTTTGTCATCGTCCGTCAGGTCCCCTGGGTGCTCTGTCTTGTTTGCGACATAGCGTTGACAGAGTTCCAGTTGAGCTTCCGTCATCATTTCTAATGGGAGCTCGTCGTTCTCACGACGCCGGATCAGTTCGCGCACATGTGCAACAACCCCAATGCGGTTGAGCAGTGCCTGATTCAGCCGTGGTCCGTACTCTCGAGCATGCTCGGAGATCATCGAGTGCGTCGATTGGACGGCCAGGATCGATGGAATGACCCTGTCACTCGAGTCCAGAAGGTCTCTGGCCCTACAGATTTCTTCTGCCAGGTGCATGGCCGCGAGATTGGTCACCGCCACTCCCAGGATTTTCTCCTCTGGGCGGCTGAGTGCCATGTACCGCGCGATCATCCCAAACAGGAGGGTTTTTCCCGACCCTGCTGGTGCCTGTACGAAAATGCCCGGATGCAGTTTAAACACCACCGCCGAGAGAGCCAGTTTTTGCTCCTCATTGAGGTTTTGGTCTGCATACAGTGCCCGGACAAGTTCGATCCGGCCCTGAATGGACCGTGCCTGCTCCCACATTGTGCTGCATCTGGCCAGGTACGCCAGTTGGCCTTCCTCGTCTGGTGGAACCATGACGGGAATTTCCTCATTCTTCGCCGTGTAATCCTTCGGCGCTTCGTGGTACTTTGGGCAATCACCCAAAGACCTCGGCGCGTCCCGATTGGCGTATGTTATCTCGAGCGATGACTTGACATCGCTGGTCGGAATAAGCGTGCAGAGCAATTCCGTCCTCATGGACTGGAAGCCTCCTGCCCACGCTTCCTCAACCAGCTGGGGAACTGGACAGCTCGCAAGAAGCGAGATCCGTTCCTCCAAGCCGGTGGCCTGCTCATCAATGGTCAACCGCAGTTGCTTGCGGTGTGGCCACTTGAAGTCCAACCATCTTTCCTCTTCTTCCTTGGTCACCGATTCCTCTTCGGCAGGAAGTTCCCCGGGTTCCGGTGCTTCCGGCGCTTCTGGCGCCTCCTCGTCCCTTCTCAGGAGGTCCGCCATGCTGCGCTCCAATTGGTGCACATCCGGATTCCCATCCTGGTCCTCACCGGTTGGTCTTGTGTCCTCCCTCCGTCCGTATCTTTCCACCACACGGCGGAAGCGGACGTGCCGAATCGACCCAGCAGGCGCAACCACTGCCTGGGTGACCACGGGGAACATGGTTTCCCATTTGTCCCCAATTCTCCTCTCCAGCTTGGCCATGTTGCCCGGCTGGAGGTACCGTACACACGCCGCCACGTCGGCTGGTCTCGGGTTGGTCCAGGTGGGTACAAAGGTGTACGACCGGTTGTCGCCAATGCTCGAGATTTCTCCCGGCATCTTCACCCGCCCCATTTCTTGGACGTACCTCTGACGTTCTCCGGCTGCAGCAGCCGTATTGGCCATTTTTATGACCTCGAAGTCCTTGGGGTGTGCTCCCCACTTCCAAACCCTTTGTTTTCTTCCATAGTTGCCAAGGTGTCCTTGGGCAACCGTTCCATCCACATCAGCACGCATTCGCCGTTCTCTGCGTAATCCGCAAAGTCCGTCCATGCCGCAGGAACATTCAGATCCCCAATGTACAGGGTCTGATTCTTCTGCTTTCCGTACGCGTTGATCCACGCGTAGTGCCCAATCTCTGGTGGGTTTTTGAACCCTCCCGGAAATGATCCATCCAGAATGTGGGCATTCTTGGCCTTGCCGCCCCTCTGGAAGTGCATGGATGCAAATTCCGCTGTCCACGTGAACTTATTCCCCGATGGGTTGGGTTGCCCCACCATCGTGAGTGCCGCAATCTGTCTGAACTGCTTCAATGCTGAAGGTCCAGACTTTTTGAATTTCAAGGCCAAGCAGCTCGGGATGATGAACTGCTGATCACGGCTCATGAAATAGTTCCGAGGGTTCGAGTTTCCGGGTTGGAACTCTCTCGGAATGCCTTTTGGTTTGAGCAGTCGAGTAAACTGCGTCACCGTAACCATGTCTCCGACCACGAGCCCTTGGGCATCGTCAGGTCGTTCCTCATGTCCAAATTGCAAAAAGAGCGGGAAGGCCGCCGTCACCGATCTCGGTTCCGGATTGGCAAGGATGCCTACGGCCAAATCCCCAACTATTTTGCCAATGTAGTACCGCGTTGGCGGGAAGTTCTCTGGCATTGTGTATGCCAGGTCCTGTAGCCAGGGTGTATGCCAGGTCCACTCTCGCATCAAAGCCCAGTGCGCGCTGGCGGGTTAATTCGCCTTGTTGCTGCACCGGCTTGTCCTTGCTTCCCCCACTCGAGGACTGCTGAGACTGTCCCGATTGACCAAAGGAGCGGCTGCTGACCGATGGTTTGGGCACATAGCCAGCGCCTCTGGTCAGGCCGCACCTGATCATGCCCGCTCCCGGAGGAGGGGAGTCCTCTCTCTTCCCGAAGTCCTTTGGCGGGCGGCAGGGTTCTGCCTGACGTCCTCCGCGACCTCTCGCCCTCTGTGAGGGTCTGCCACGCTGGGTGCTTCTAGAGCTGTCCCGGCTGGATCCTCGCCCCGAAGGGGTGGCCCGAGCATCACCACTGCTCTCTTCACGGTCACTTGGGACCGGTCCCGGACCTGAAAGTCCAAATGTGTTTCGCTGCTGAGCAGCTACAGGTACGAACAGGCCACTCGTTGCTTTAGGGCCCATCAGGCCCACCAAGGCACTGCTCGGTGCACTGCTTATGAAAGGCAGCAGTTCCTCCTCACCAGCCGCAAAGCGGTTGATGAGTTCCGCCATGATCTTGTCGCGCGCTTGCTGCGAGATCGCCGGCTTCCCTGAGGACGTGCCAGGAGCTCCCATTGCTCTGGCCTCCTCATCCACCCTTTCTTCCATCTCCTGAGCCGCAGCATACTGCTGGGTCAAGTCCGATTGGGTGTCCGATTCTTGCTGTCGTCGCTTCGGCACTTCACGGGAGCCCTGGCGACTGAATGCTTGGTCAGTCGCCGGTCGCTTCCGGTCCCCTTGACTTCCACCAAAAGTGGAGGAGGTTGATGTGATGTGTCGCCTCTCCGCCCTTCTGGCTTCCGCCAATTGGCGTTCCTTGACCTTCACCTTGGCCTTGGCCAAGACTTCCTGTCTTGCCTCATTGGCCGCTTGTTCGATCATGAGCTTTGCTGCAGCCTCCGCTTTCTTGATGGCTGCTTCGGATGCCTTGAACATCTCCCCTCGGGTGCGACATCGCTCCGTTGGGTGCCATCCCCATCGCTCGCAGATATCGCAGTAAAAGCGATTCTGGAACACGTCACCGTCAGATTGCTGACGTTGCGGTGCTGGAGTTTTCTCACGCGGTGGCTGCCGCGCGGACCTTCCACCCTTCCGGCCACCACGGCCACTTGGCGCTTTGCCACTCTGGTGATCGGGACCAACCTTGAGGGTGTCCTGAGTCACCTTGACCATATCCTTCATGGAGAAATTGTCCCCCATGTCCTTGATCAGTTCGATGGCATCATCGATTTGCTGATCTTCGCGATCCTTGGATCGGTCCTTTCCTCTGGCGATGTTCAGGTTTTCTGGTCCTGAGGACCCCTGATCTCGATCACCACCCCCGAAGGGTCCAAATATTTTGTCCATGCGTTCCTTGAACTTCTCCCTTATCGGGTTCCGTGCGGCTTCACCGCAGATTCCTTCCATCTTTTCTCGGAACCGCATGGACTGCTCCATCTTGATGCGTTCCTTTTCCTGTTCTGCCACTTTTTCCGCCACAGCCTTACGGCGTTCTTGCTCAGCCGTTGGCTGTACTGCTCGAACTTGTGGCCTGACCTTCTCAGCCCCACCAGAGGTGGTACCTGTGTGTTCATAAACTTCCATGGCCGCTTCAGCGGTTGGTTGTTGATCATTCTCTGAACCTTTGCCCGAATTCGGCTGAAGGTTCAGGACCTGCTTGAGCTGGTTGGTCTGCTGCTGCAGATCCGGCTCAGTTTCCACGACAGAGGATTCCTCCTCTTCGTGTTCCTCATCTTCGTCCTCATCTTCGTATTCTTCTTCCGTGAACTCCTCCGTGACTTCCTCATTGACACTGTTACCAGTGCATGAGCGATCGTCACCACTGGTCTGCTCTTCTGTAAGAGTGCCAGTTTGGCTCGTGGTCCCGGTTTCTCCGGTCCCCTGTCCCTGTTCGGGATTTTCTCCGGAACTTTCCGGGTCCTTTTTTGCAGAAGAATTTTTCTTCTCACTCATTTTTAAATTTGAAATGAGTTCAAATTCAGAAAGAATAATTTAATGCTTTCAACGCTGAGCGTTACTCGGAAGAAAAGAAAATTAAAGCTTTTAGCACTGAGTGCACCTCGGAAAAATCGATGAAAGTTGTAGAGTTGTTGTTGAGCGCTGAAGTTCGCTTGGTTCGTCAGAAGACTGAATTTGTGGAACAAATGGCCGGTATTTAAAGGCCTTTGCTGCACAGCACTCAAAGACAGACATTGCACTAAAAGAGAAATAGTGCAGTGTCTCAGAACAGAGATGCAAAGAAAAATGAGAGACTGTGCATTAATTCTCATCATTTTTCTGCGTCTCTAACTGTTCCGTGTTGGATACTGTAGGTATCAACACGATTGACCATCAGGCGCCAAATTCAAATTTTTCAAAATTTGAACTAACGGTCCATTTAACCAATTTTGTGCAGATTTACTGTATTTCTCCATGGTTTGCATGTAAATGCATACCATGGGGCCTAAAACATCAAAGTTGGACATTTCCTGCCAACTTTTCTTGAAATCACCCAAATCTTTGTAATTTGGGGGCCAAATTTGTACATTGCCTCCCCCTTGGCGCAAGATTTGGCCGGGGTTGGTCAGTGTGGATGAAAATCACAGAAGTGGGCAGGTTTTCTGACCGTGCGGCCAGCCCTGGTCCGTACCAAGTTTTCTTGGCCCTCACGGGGTCTACCCGGTCCTGCATGGGTGGGAACTTGGTCCTTTCCCTGTTCTGGTCCCAGATCCACCATTTCTGGTGGTCGGCCGACAGGTACCTCTTCAACTTCTTGATGTCCAGCATCCCAGCCAAGCTGGTCCGGCATGGCGTCACCTGGTTCATCACCAGGTACGTCTTGAACTTCCTGATCCACGATTTCGTGGTCCAGTGCCCGAAATTGCTTGATTTGGTTGACGTGGACCCTTTTTGCCTCCATTTCCGGATTTTCTACCGGAACAATGGAGCAGTGAAGCCCATCGTCTTCCATCAGTTTCACACGATAGATCCCGGTCCAGAATGGTCTGAACTTCTGGAATTCCCCGACTTTCAGTCGGTAATTCCTGAAAGTGACCAAATCACCCAATTTGATCGTTACGGGCCTGGCCCGCCGATCAAACTGAGCGGCCATCTTCAGGGCGTTTGCCCAGGCCGTTTCTTCTGCTGTTCGCCAAGCTTTGGCCATATTCATCGTGAGTTCCTCACGGAAGTCCCCCACTACCCATGAATGTCCCTGAGGGACCGGGTACAGTGCTTGGTCCGCCGGCAGGATAGGATCCCGCCCAAACATCAAGTAGAAGGGCGATTCGCCCGTCATGTCATTGACCGCCGTGTTGTAGCAGTACGCAGCTGCTGACAACAGGGTGTCAAAGTCCTCCCCTTGTTCTCTGGTCAGTTTGGCGATGATGTCCCGCCAGGTTCTGAACGATCTCTCAACTACACCATTGCCCTCCGAATGGTAGGGGGTGCAGAAGACCTTCCGGGTGTTCAAATCCCGGCACAATTCCTGAAATGAGTCCGCCCGGAATGTCGTGGCGTTGTCAGACAGGAGTTCCATGGGGGCTCCGAATTTCAGAACCACCTCGTTCACGAACAGTTTCGCAACTGTTGCGGACCTCGCATCCGGTGCAGGCACCGAAATGACAAATTTCGTGAAGCAATCTATGAAGTTCACAATGTACTTATTTCCCCTTGCCGTCGGCGGCATGGGTCCACAGAGATCAACCGCAACTCTCTGCATTACCGTCGTGTAATGCATCGGTCGGAGGGGCGCCTTTGGTTGGGCCTTTTTCCGGAGTTGGCACTCCGGACATCCCTTGATCCACTTCACAAAGTCCTGCAGTTTGCGGTACCAAGTGAATGGCCGAGATTTTCTCAAGCTTTTGGCAAGCCAAAAGTGTCCTCCGCCCATTTCTGATCCATGCACCAAATCGAACACCCATCTTTGTAGGTGTCGTGGTACAACGACCTGGTAGTGCTCTTTCCCATCTTTTGCATGAATATGGACGGTGATAATCCCGTCATCCATGATCCTGGTGTCCTGGTTCATCAGCCAGAACACTTCCTTCGGGATATCTGCCTCATTTTCTGGCAGAATGCCTTCTCCTGTAAAACAGGTGGCAAACATCCTGAGTGCCGGATCCTCACGTTGTTCCTTGGCAATGCCAAACCTGTTGAAGGTTTCTCTGGCCATTGTCATGAACAAACGGTCCTCTTCGTCATCCAGTGCCTCCGTGCTGGAGCTGGAGACGGTCCTGGTCTCGAGGACTGGAAAACACCTCGGGAATTCCATAATGTCCTGAAGCTCATCCGGGGATGGCTCACCGGGTTCAATTCTTGACAGGGCATCCGCAACCGTGTTGCGTTTCCCGTCAATGTGCTCAATACTCACATTATCATAGCTCATGAGTTCCATGAACCATCTTGTGAGTATTGGCGCCACTTCTCGGCTTCTGGCCAAGAAAGTCAATGGTTTGTGATCCGTATGGACAATTGTCTGTTGGCCATAAATGTACATGACGTACTGGCGCAACGCCCATATGATCGCACCAAGTTCCAGTTTTACTGGCGCCCAACTTCGCTCATTTTCCGACAGAGTTCGGCTGGCAAACGAAATTGCCCTGTAATCCCGAACCTGGTCGTCCCACTGCATCAGGGATGATCCCATCCCGACCGTTGACGCATCCACAAAGATGTGAAATGGTCTCGAATAGTCCGGGAAAGTCAAGATCGGTGGCTCTGTCAGCCTTCTCTTGACCTCCTCAAATGCCCGTTGTTGATCCACACCCCAAGAAAATTTGTTTTCCTTGTGAGTGAGTACCTGGAGTGGATTTACCAGCTTGGTAAAGTCCCTGATGTATTTCCTGAAGAAACCGGCCATGCCCAGGAAGCTCATCACTTCTTTGGCATTCTTTGGCTTCGGAAACTCCTGGATTGCTTTCACATTCTCCGCATAGGGCGAATAGCCTTTCTGCGAGACCTCATGTCCCAGAAATTTGATTGATTTCCGGAAAAATTCACATTTCTTTGGAGATAGTTTCAGGTCAAACATCCTGAACCTCTCCAAGACCTTCCTTATGTCCTCCAGATGGTCTTCGAACCTCGGGGACTTTGTCGAAATCAGAATATCATCGACGTATGCAATTGCATTTTCGTCGAGACCGGTTAGCACTTGGGCCATTGCCCGTGCAAACATGCTCGTGGCATTCTTGAGTCCGAATGGCATTTTCTTCATTTGGAAGACGCCATCTTCGGTGATCACACCGCATTTTCTGCTGGCATCTTCGTCCAATGGGAACTGGAGGTATCCAGAACTCATGTCCAAGGACGTGTACCAGGACCTGTTCGCGATCTTCTCCAAGACCGAATCGATGGTCGGCAATGGGTAGTGATCAGGGATCGTTACCGAATTCAAAGCCCGAAAGTCAATGCAAGGTCTTTGGGTTCCGTCCTTCTTCCGGACCATGACCCAGCATGACACCCATGGAGTGTCAGAGGGTTCCATGATTCCCTTCCTGACCATCTCCTCATTCTGCTTGCGCAGATCGTCCTTCAACCCGTAGGGTATCCTCAGATACTTTGACGCTACGGGGACCTCCGTGGTTGTCTTTATAGACATTGGTGCCACCTTGGCATCTCCCAAGTCGTACTTGGACCTGCTGAATACGTCTTTGTATTCATCAATGAGCTGTGTCAGTTTCTGACGCTCTTTTGGGCCAATTTCTGCCTTGGTCACATCCACCTTGTAGGTGGGGTCCTCCTCTTCCGCGAGTGAATACACGTGGAAAAGTTTGACTCGAGAGTGGCACTCTCGAGACACCTCCTCAGATTTCTGGATTAAGTTCTCGGGGCCATCTACCCGAGAGTCCGAAAATCCTGTAAGAATCCCATGCTAGATGGTTCCTCATCATCCTGGATGTATATTTCTTTCAGGATGCCACCTTCCTCTCTCACAGGCCT
>LDKF01001528.1:38072-48437 GCA_001026735.1 Rotylenchulus reniformis
GGGGGGGGCTATAATAGGGGTTTTACGGTACTTTTTTTCTCTGTAAACTTTTGATAACTAATACTGGGAGAGAAAGAGGAGGGAGGGGCGATGTCGATGCTCTTCCCCGCACTGTCCTGCTGTCCGTCGACCGCCGGACCTTGCCACCCCCATTCTCTGCCATGCGCCGATTCCTCCCAATCCATCCCACCCCAATGGCGTCCGTTTAATCTTTTCCCTCCGTCTCCTCCTCTCTCTCTTTTTTTCTCTCTCTCTCTCTGGCTGCTCTCTCATCTCACTCGCCTTGCTTGTCCTTTCTTCCCATCCAACCAACAACAACATTATCCGTCGGTCAGATGTCCATAACCCTCCCCCCTCATGACCATTTTGGCCAATTTCTTCCATTTTCCCACTCAAATTATCCAATTTCCCACTTTCCTTTTTAAGATGTTCCTCAACCAATGTGCCTCCTCACCTTTACCCCTGTTCTCGTTCATTGTGTCCTTTTGCGCCATTGTCCGTCCATCCTCAGCCAACATGGACCATCTAAGCCATACATTTGCCAATAAACAATTCATAGATCAGCTGGCAGAAGGATCCTACGAGGTTGCCAGTTGAATTGTGTCCCATTTGGTTTTTTGGTCATTCAATTTCTTCGCAGATTGTCCATCCATTCCAAATCCGGGACCGAAAGGACAGGGTCAGCATCGACACCAGGAACCATTTCTCCAACTCCACAGTTCCGGAACATCACCGCCATGTTGTGATCGTGATTCGCAGTGCTGTGGTGGCAAATGCCCGATTGAAACTTCTGTTGACCTTAAATGAGCACATTTTGCACGAGAAGAGTCTGTTCAGGATGGTTGGTGCACATGGGCAATGGGGGGAGGGAGGGAGGGTGAATTCATAAATGGCTAACGGGGACTAAACCCTTTCAGCTGGATGATGCACATGCAGAATCGGACTTACCACCAGAGAATTGTTTCTACCAGGTATCATTATCGTTGCACACAGGGGCCCACCGCCATATTCTCCAGTTCAATTTTTTTTTAATATGTATGCCTTCATCAAACCCAGTCTAGATTAAAATATAGATTATTTTCTATCGTTTTTGTTTAAAAAATCAAAACATCGAATTGGAAAAATAAAATAGAGAGCAATTTATTTAATTTTTTTAATGCATTGGATTGACAGCTGGGGCCGCTGTGTTGCAGAACCCGACCGAGGGGTATTCCTGGACATTTGGACTAGAGTTCAAAATTTTGAGAAAATCAGTTCCAGTACCCAGTATCAGTAGTCGAGGAGTACCAGTACACAGTACTCAGTTCTAAAAACATTGGAAAAAACTGAACTGGTTTTAACACTGATGGGCGAAAATACCAGTGACAGTACCCAGTGTACTGGTAACTATTGTACAGTGCCACTGAATTGTTTGAACTCTAATTTGGACAACAGTGAAGCATAATTAATTGGACACCGAATTTTCAGACATTTGGGAATCAAGCGGATATTTAGGCACCCAAAATTATGGTGTTGCCTATAAATATATTTATTTTGGTAATCATTAAGTTTACAGGTCCCGAATTTTTTCCAGTTAATGCTTCGATTTTTTAGATTCCGCGCTTCAATCGGGGTTTTCGAGGGTGCTGAACATTTAGGCGGATTCAGTTTTTCGAAATTCGAACAATTTTTAGATCAAGCCTAATAAGGGAAACATATCGAGGTGCCAGCACAGCGCTCCAATTTGTGCAAAAAAGTGCCATTTGAGCGTCTGACTGTCCGTCTGACTGTCTGCCATACACTCTCTCGTCGCGCTCCTTTCCCTCTCCCTTGTTAACACACTCTTTCTTTTTTTCATATCTCTGTCTTACAAGAATTACTACGGAACACCTACCCTCCTAAACTTCCAATTGAGCTAGTTGTATTCCGTCACGTTTAATTTTTCTAAAACGCAATAAAAACGAGTTTCTCTCGTTTAAATGATTAAGCACATCCTTATCTACAATTCCGCAAATTTTTATTAAATTTTATTAAAGAAAAACACGAAATAACAAAGATTTTCCCAAATTTTAGCAATGAAATCTCGAAAATTCTGGCCTAAAACTTTTTTGTTAGGCTTGCTAGGTCGAAAATAAAAAAAGCCAATGTACAGAATTTTATTCTCTATCTTCTGGTATATTTTATTTTTCGAATTTCGAACAAAAAGTTCGAAATTTTCCCGAAATACTGAAAAATAGGGTATTTTCGAAAAATTTCGAACTTTTTGTTCGAAATTCGAAAAATAAAATAAACCAGAAGATAGAGAATAAAATTCTGCACAAAGGCTTTTTTTATTTTCGACCTAGCAAGCCTAACAAAAAAGTTTTAGGCCAGACTGGCCAGTTTCATAAAAGGTTTTGTTTGGCCGATTTGAAAATATTTGTAAAAAATAAATCGCCAAATCCGCCGAATGAATTTGAACGCTGAAGATATTTGATCCCAAAAGACACTTTTTTGCACAAATTGAACCTCTGTGTGCCAGTATTCAGATCGTAATTTAACCCATCCTAATTGTAGAGCACTCTCACATTGCATATATTTTTGGCTTTTTTGGCCCGCTAACGTATTGAAGGATTGAAAATTGGGTTTTAAAAATAAACGATCGTTCATCCACGCGGATCATTCGCCCTTTAGGACGGCGTCGATCATACATGCAAAAATACCTAAAATATGATGAACCGTAAAAGCAATTGGAAATAAATTTCAAAGATATAATGATGAATACAAACCAGAAAATCATCATGGTCATTAATTATTATACATCGAAAGATGGATTGATAACGTATAACGTATAGGGGCGGTTTTTCGTTTTTGGCATTAAAGATTTTTGTTATTTTATCAAAGCGAAATAACAAAGATTATGCACAATTAGGGTTGATCAGAGAGAGAAAAGCGTTTTTTCACTTCTCTACAGGAAATTCAAATGCTATATTTTACGCCATAATTATGATTTCTGTCTGTGTCCTATAAGAACAGAGAAAGAGAATAAGGAAATATTACACGAACATAGAAATTTTAAAACAATCGCTTCGATAATTTAAGGAAAAATTTCATGCTAAAAACGAAAAGTCGGGCCTTTATGTATGGACGACCGTTTGTTTAATATTCTAACTGATTTTCCTACCCTTAGTTACTTTAGCGGGCTATAAAGCCAAAAATATATTCTGCGGCCGCCAGTGCAAGGCCAAATTGCATGATCTCCATAGTTTGAATGTGTTTATTGAAACGAAAAGCATTGTCTGGATTATAACTCGGTTTAAACGGAACCTAGAGAAATGATTTTGCTGTTAAAAGCAGGGTCGTACTTTATATGCACCAAGTTTATTTATTTCACGTCAGGTTGATTTTTGCAACTCTGGTTGTGGGCTTAGGAATTTTATGAAATTTAGACGAAAAATACTTTCTAATGGATTCTATTAGCCTGCCAATTTTCAGAATTTTTCGAATGGCCAAAATTTTTTTACAAAAATCCGCCTGGCGGCGTGAAATTATCCGTGAAATGAAATGGTTTAACTTAAAAGATATGAAATGGCCCAGTCTAAAAAAAGTTATGGCCAAAATGACTCGTATCGATCAATTGACAAAAAAGTGCTGGCACGGATGATTATTTTGGCCATAACTTTATTTAGACTGAGCCAATTCTGATAAGCTTAGGCTCTTTTTGTAGCTAATAATTAGTCTATCTTTTTACGCCAAGATCATTTCTCTAGGTTCCGTTTTAACCGAGTTATAACCCAGAAAATGCTTTTCGTTTCAATATTCATATTCAAACTATGAAGATCATGCAATTCGGCCTTGCTCTGGCGAACGCAGTATACAATGCAATGTAAAGGTACTTGACAAGATAGGATGGATTAAATTTCGATCTGAATTTTCGATCGGCATCTCGTTATGTTGTTCCCTTGTAAGTCGAACAGATTTTTTCCTTTTATTTTTCAGATTTCGCGCTTCACCCAGGGGTTTTCAAGGGTGCTGATTCTGAATATGACATCCATTTCATCTGACGTCAAGCAAAAATATGAAGTGCCAAATTGACCCCCCCCCCACCAAAAATTTTTTTTTATCTCAACCAATTTTATGAGTTTTTAAGGGTCCTTAATCCGATTATAATTTAAATTGTTACATAATTCAAACATTACAAAATTACTAATCAGTGGGTCTCCCCCAACTCATCACCACCCAACTCATCATTACCCAACTCATCACCACAGTAATTTGCACCTAACTTTTTTTAGAAACAACTTTATGGAATTATTTTTCTATCAAACGATAGAGCTTTAAAAAAGCTATAATCCCATAAAATTTTGCTCAATTTGGCCAAATGATTAAAAAGTTATGGCCAAAATACTGTAAAAAATGGCCAAAACCCCATCATTTAGGCCATAACTTTTTAATTACTTGGCCAAATTGAGCAAAATTTTATGGGATTATAGCCTTTTTAAAGTTCTATTCGTTTGATAGAAAGATAATTACATAAAGTTGTTTCTTAAAAAAAGTTAGGTGCAAATTACTGTGATGATGAGTTGGGTGGTGATGAGTTGGGTTGACACTCTAATCAGTTATTTCTCCGCCGAATTCAAAACATTGTCCCAAAATTCGTCCCAATGTGGCCAGGGCAGTTCAAAGAGTTCGGCTTGGGGGGGGAAGGGTAGGGAAGTAGTCTCCTGAAACTGACCAATTAGCAAATGGACAAGTTCATGAGTTGCGACCCAATTTTCCTTCTTTTCTTTCACTCATCAGGGAACGATCAGCGGCAATCCCGACATCATTGTGGCCATTTCCACCTGTGACGGTCTCCTGGGCCTACTTGCTTTCCCCAACGACACCGTCTTTGCCATTTGGCCATTGGAGGGCGGCGAGCGCACCCGGCGACATGCCCATGTGCTTTACCGGGCAAGGATGGGCGGAAGCGGATGTGCGGCACTGACCCAGCTTGTGGTCGCGCATGGCGAACATCGAATGCGGAGAAGGAGAACATCGAGTGCGGAGGAAAAGCCGCAGCAACGGCAGAGGAAGGCGGACAAATTTGTGGAATTGGCACTGATCGGGGACATGTCCTTTGTGAGCTTGTTAGCCCAAGAACTCACTTCAAAGGCGGGAATTCCCTTCAGATGGGTCATTTCAACTTTAGCCACCATAGAGCGGTTGAATACGCTCTGAATGCTGTGAATTTGGCGGATTTGGTTCGTCCTTTAGCTTTTTGGCCTTGATGATGTTTTCCTACTTGTTATCAACAGATCCTGCTGAGGGATTTGGGCATTCGGCTAAGTGTCACTTACGCCGAATTTTGGCCCAATTCACATCGAATTGAGCCGGCAACGACAGATTCGCAACAATTGCTGAACAACTTGTTGGACTATGCAACGGGACACATCTACGACGTAGAGAAAGACGCAACAATGCTGCTGACGGGACGCGAAATGAGCCGAGGCGACACGAAGACCGCATCCTTCGGGACAATGTGCACATCCAGAGCAGTCGGACTAATCAAGGTCCGAACAAGAGGATGAAGAAGGGGAGGGAGGGGGCAGGGTGAGGAACAGATTGGTGGGAACACTTGGGGCAGACAGAAGGGGCAAATACATTCGGCACGAATACATTTACAAAACGCGAATTTTTATTTTTGAAGGTTTCCGACGCATTCAGTCCACATTTGGATGCAATCTCCGTGGCCCATTCTGTCGCTCACATTCTCGGCATAGACCATGACTCCCCTGATTGCACTTGTGGGGTCGGAACGGCAGCCAATGGCACCGGCAGAACAGGCGGCAGACAGTGTGTGATGGGCGAGAGAGTTAGGTGAGGGTAGAGAGGGAGAGATGGGAAGAAAGTGAATTCTTCCCATTAATTGGAACACATAACTAGGGTCGTACTTTTCATGCAAATTGCGGGCTCAGAACAACCTGAAAACCACGTAAAAAGCATTTTTAGCATGATTTAAACCTTCTAGCATGGATTTATTCGGACTTTTCAGGCATATGACCGTCATAGGACATTTTTGGGCATATTTTGCATTTTATCAGAAAATTTAAAAAACTTAGCCTAAAATTGTCAAAATCCTCATAATTTTTGTTTCATATTTTCAGAACAAAAGTGAACAAATTTCTTAAGAAAAAATAGCGTATGTTCAAAAAATTTTCTTCGGCTGCCCCTAATCGGGACATCTTGAAAGCTTAAAAATTTGAACTTCGATTTTTGTCTTGAAAATACCGCTTTAAAAAATAATATGCTGATTTGGCAAAATTTTTATATTTTTAGGTCATAGTTGACGAAATTTTCGAGCATATTTAAGACATATTTTGGCATTTTAGGGCATATTTTGGGCATATTTCAGTACTTTTTAGGCATATTTGATGAGCATATTTGGCAATTAAACAAATACTCTTGGCCATAAAAAATGTTCCAATTTTTTTAAACTATATTCTAAAGCGAAAAAAATAGCATGCGAAAAAGAGAGAGGAAAAGAAATAGTATGGATTAGAATTTCGCTTCAAAATATAGTTTCAAAAAATTGCAACATTTTTATGGCCATGGGTATATATTTTTTCTTTTACGAAAAAGGCCCAAAATAAAAGCTCCAGCTTCATTTAGCACATTTTTTGAAATCTATCGTAAAATCAGCGTAGAAAATCTAAAGAATTCCGAACCTTCTCTGACTGAATTACAGTGTCTTCAATGTTATCTCTCACTTTTCCTTTTTTCCCCGCCGTGAAAAGATACTAAAAATAGAAGAGAAAATCATTCGCTTCATTAAATTGATGGTTCATTGCGTTTGTCCGGCGCGCGGCGCCCATGATTATTCTCAAGAACTGAGTCGGATTTCCATCCAAATTTTAGCTAAATTTTATCAATTTATGATGCATATCTTTTGTTTTGTATTTTGGTCCTTTCAACTCTTTTAAGGCAGTTGGTCCGCCTGACCCAATTCATCATTCCCCTTACAAATTTTGCATTTGTCCATCCCCCGCCGATGCTGTTCCGTTCATTCATTCATTCGGTTCCTTTTCAGCCCCGGTGCTGCTCCGCCCTTGCACTTCTCGCAGTGTTCCCTCGCCCGTCTCCACTCCCTCCTCCTCCCCCGCCATCCTCCTTCCCCTCCTCCTCATCTCCAATGTCTCTTCGCTCGTCCCTTCCAAACCTCTCGGATGCACCATTGTGGCAACGGAGTGCTGGACCGGGATGAGCAGTGCGACTGTGGGCGGAGGGATCAGTGCGGTGGGGAAAGGGAAACGAAAAAGGCCATGCCAAAACATTCGACGGCATGGGAAAAGACAGAATTCCCCAGAAAATCGAGACGGGACTGGTACTGACTGGTGGGATTGGACCGAGGCCAAAATTGGTTAACGAACTCTGAGAAACCATTTTGAAAAAATAAACATTTTTCAAAGTTAAGTTATAGTTCTAGAGAGATTCGAGTCCTCTGTAAAATTAAAATAATCGCTCGATAGAAATGGACTTTTCTAATATCTTTTGAAGCGAATTCCTTCTTGCAAAATAGCACATAAAAGTGGATAATTGGAAGGAAAAAGAAACAAACAACAATCATTTAACATAGAATTTTTTCGCGTCATAAAATCATAGCGCCGAAAATAAAAGTTGATTTCTACAGGATTTTTACGCCGATTTTATTCGCATGAAGAATGGGATTCAGCAAGCATTAAAACCAAAAGGTCACTGGCAACTCGACCCCTGACAACTCGACTCTCGACAACTCAACCCCCGACAAGGGCGTCGCCAGGGGGGGGGNCCCCCCCCCCCCCCCGAAATGCCAAGTCGAAAAAATTTTCATAAGGGTCCCCCCTGTTGATTTCACCAAATTTTCAAAATTTTCTCCGGCGGCCCCTATCGGGGCCGCCGACACCCCTCAACACTATGAAATTTTCTATATTAATAAGCCAAAAATTGACCAATTTCTTAAGAAAATAGGTCTAAAATTCTCAAAATTTCTCCGGCGGCCCCTATCGGGACCACTGCACTCCTCAAACCCCCCGACAACTCGACCACTAATAATTTTTCATTTTTATTTCTTTAACGATTATAGACACGTGATTAACCGTACTAGGATATTAAAAAGGCCACCACTTGGGGCGTTAAAAAAAACCGCCACGTGGGCCAATCTGGCCAAAAAAAAATTTAAAGCTTACTAGGCTAAAATATAAAAAATGAAGACCGGGCCAAAAAAATATATTTTATGCTTTCTTATTCTCGAAATTCGAACAAAAAGTTTTTCGAATGGCCCCTATGGCCCTCGCCCACGGCATGATTAGCCATAGAAATGGATGAATGTAAGTCAAGTAAAGGAGCGGTTTTTTGTATTTAATGTAAAAGGAAAATGAGTTGGTTTTGAAGCGAAAGTCTTAATCAATTATAACACACACGTATGATCTTTTTTTTCTAAAATAATTTCTAAATAACCGCTCCATCCGAATAAATGAGCATACGTGTATGTTATAATTGATTAAAACTTTCGCTTCAAAACCAACTCATTTTCCTTTTACATTAAATACAAAAAACCGCTCCTTTAGATCATTTACCGATGAACCTTTGACCCCTGATCGGAGATTGATACTTTTTCCCCATTTTGTCTTTGATATCTCCCTGTTCCGCCCCTAAATCCCATCACATGGCGGTCTTAATGCCCTAGTACGGTTAATCACGTGTCTATAATCGTTAAAGAAATAAAAATGAAAAACTATTAGTGGTCGAGTTGTCGGGGGGTCGAGTTGTGTAGAGGTCGAGCTGTATTGGGGTCGAGTTATCTGGATCCTAAAACCAAAACCAACCCTAGAAAAGCTTTTGGTCGTGGAAAATGATTTCAACCGTGCTGATTGTGAGTCGTTTCATCCAAAAGTGCCAAAACGGAAATTAAGAGGGAAAAATCAAAAATGGGTGTTCCAGACAAAATGGATATTTTACGCAAAATACAGTACATACTATGTCTTAACAATTAAAAGGTAAAAAGTAAATATTTTTTGGAATATTAAGTATTAAAACTCTATCTTTCAATGTTATAATTATTTTTTTATTAATTTCTCTATTTTAAAATATTTTAATATTTTTCCTTTGTTATATTTAGTCGCCCTTTAGTCGTTCTGTCTCTTTAGTCATTTAGTAGTTCCATTTTTGCGCTTATTCTTTCTGAAAATTCTGCACAACTTTATCGCTGAAAGTTTTGGTCTAACAAGTCTTACAAAAAAGTTTTTTGAGGAGGTTTATTCTTTCTGACCGAAGTGGCAAAACGACCCAGCACGTTATTGTCTCTCTCGCCTATAAAAGGGCCGAACTCTCTTTGGAGAGCGGCCAATGGGATAGGGAATTCGCCTTCGCCAGAGTTCTGGGGAACTTAGTAGCCAAGGACTCGAACCATCTTCCCGATTTCCCATCGTCCATATCCCATGATTGTTTGTGTGAACATCAGATAATAAACTTTTAGACCAAATGATAGGGTTTGAGATTTGGCATGAGGGATCGTCGGGTAGAGAAATACTTTTATTCATTACAAGAATATCAAAACAAAAGCTGAAAACCGAAATAAAACATTTTCCTGACTGAAACAAAGGGTTTCGGGCATTCGCAGATTCGCACTAAACAGTCAAAATCACTGGCTGAATGTGCCTTTAGATGACCCCTGCTGTGACCCGCTGAGCTGCCAGCTCAAAGTGCATGCCCAGTGTGCCTGTGGGTGCATTTGCTCCCCATTTGATTTGAGTATTCTCCCGCTCTCCTCCTCCCAGCCCACCATCCCTGTTGCCAACACTGTCAACTCAGTCCCCTGGGCCACGTGTGTCGTCAGTCTCAGTCTGTGTGTGATGTGGCCGAGAAGTGTGACGGAAGCAGCGGGGATTGTCCGCCCGATGGTGCTCTGTGCCCCTACACAACCCACCCGCTCACTCACTTTCTCTCTCTCACTCACTCTTCCCTTAAGATCATCTGGCGGACGGAGTTTTGTGCGGACTGAGCGGACAATGTTGGAAGGGACAATGTGTGGATGGGGAGAGACAGTGTCGGGAACTGTGGGGCCCGGGTAGGAATCATCTCCCAAGGATGAGCTGAATCGTTGTGAAACAAACAGTACTTTGTTGAAGGTGCCAAGCCAGCGGACGAGCTGTGTTTCGGGTATAACACAAGAGCGGTGGAATACGGAAACTGCGGAAGGGACGGGGAGGGACACTTTGTGGGGTGCACGCGGGAGAACGCGCGGTGCGGGGTGTTGCATTGTCGCGGGGGCCGAGCGGACACGGTGGCCGCCAATGCCACCTCATTCAACCTCCAATTCGCACATGAGCATCGTCAGGTGCAGTGCAAGTAAGCGAAGGCGAGGGAATGTCAAATCAAATAGATCAGGAG
>LDKF01001528.1:53744-71617 GCA_001026735.1 Rotylenchulus reniformis
GGCCACGGGTATACTTACCCAAATCATACATTAAGAAGGAGGGGGTCTCGATGATAAGGGGGTCGGAGGGCTCGATCGCAGGAGGGGCATATTTTTTTTTGATTCGTTATTCGTTAAAGCTTCATAAATTTTCAAGGAGGAGAAAAAGGAAAAGAGGGAAAATGGAGAAAAGAAAAGAAAAGGGAAAAATGAAAACACATGACGATCCATTCTAATATCTCGATCGCAAAATTATCGATCGAGCCCCCAACCTGCGATCGAGAGGTTGAAAATTCAATCGCAAGATTTTGTGATTGAGATTTACTTAAAATTTTGCGATCGACTTAATTTTTTTTTTTGATTTAGATTTTAAAAAATTTTAAAAAGGGCCAAATTCTCCAATTTTTCCGGCGGCTCTTATCGGGGCCGCCGGTGCACCTAATATAGATTTCTCGATTGGAAAAATTTGCGATCAAAAATCAAGCCATTTTTTGATGAAAAATGATCAACAAACACGAATTTTTTGTCAGTTTTCGCAAAAAATTTTACATTTTTATGGCAAAAAATTTTGATCGCAAAATTTTTGGACTCTGATGGGGGAGGGGATCAATCGCCGATCGCAGTCCCAAATATTGACTTGCTTGTTAATGTATGACCCAAATATTCAATTTAGAGTCCAATTAAAACTGGACAAAGTTGAGAAAAGTACTTATTCACTTTATTTGCTTTATCCCTGAAAATTTTTAAAGGTTATTTCCCTTGTCATTTCAGTTATTTAAAAAGTGATCCGGGGGTTTTCAGATGTGCTGACAATGAATTCATATCTGACATCAGATTGTCATATGATTTCATCATATCTATGATATTTGGGTGTAAATATACATATTAGGTTAATGATGTTCGAAAGATCCAAAATATATGTGTAAATACATTTAGAAAATTGAAAAATCATAGATCTGATGAAATCATATGATAAATCTGATATCAGCATATTAGATTTGAACTCATCAACACATCTGAAAACCTCGGATCATTTTTTAGAAATAATCTTTGAAAATTTTCACACGGCAGACCAACATGGGCATCCATAATAATACTAATCTTAAAAATTTTCATGAGTCCGAGCTTAGTTTTCTAGATTTTATGGCAAAATATGATAGAAGAATATTTAATCTATGTAAAAAATAAAAAAGAGCTTTTATCCAAATCTCCACACTTATGAAAAAAATTAAGTCTGAAAACTTTTGCCTATCGCGCCCATCGGTCGCTGGATTTGGTCCGCCGTGTTTCAGAGGGGGGGGGGGGGGGGGGGGGNGGTGGTAAAGTGAATAAGTACCGAAAAATCAATTAAAAAAAGGAAAAATTACAGAAGAACAGAGAGTCCACGGTAATACCCTAATACGCCATGGCTCGAATAGGTCTGCTTCACGCAGTCGACTGGCCCCTAAAATAAAAATTGAGATAAAACAATCACGACTAAAAACTTTAAATCTTGGCGTGGCGGATCGTTCATCCAGCTGTAGTTGTGTTTTGACATATTCTGTGGGATAAGTGATGCAAATTTCAATGCCACCTGTGATGCCACCAATTACTACTCCCTTTAATGTCTTTTCGGAAGGGGTAAACCTTTAAGAAAACTAATAAAAAGAACAAAAGCTGATTGATAAGCACGCCAACCTTCTCCATCCGGCGACTAATTTTTCTGTGTTTGCAGGTGATACAGAAGATGTATCGATGGCCATCAGTTAGTAGTGGTCAGTTATCCACAACCTTAAAAAGTACAATGATTAAATGAAGGTGGCTATGATTAAAGAACGGGGGAGGAGGGGGAGGGGCGGAATTGGTCCGATTTGAAAGGAAACTAAAGAGCCGCCGATGAGTGAAGTAATGAATTTTGATAAGCAAAGCAGGAAGAAAGGGAAGGGAGGGGGGGGAGGGAGATGGGCAAGGGTGGTGGGGTGGAACTGCGGAAGATGCTTAACCAAAATGGCATGATTGAAGATTGATGATATGATACGACAATTTTTGGGACAATTGGTCCTTTTATTAAAGGTTCGCTATTGTTAGACATCAAAAAATATGCAAATTATGTAGTGGATGATAGTCAATCAACTAAAATCGGCGTAAAAATCCTGTAGAAATCAACTTTTATTTTCGGCGCTATGATTTTATGACGCGTAAACATTCCATGTTAAATTATCGTTGTTTGCTTCTTTTTCCTCGATTTATTCACTTTTTATGGGCTATTTTGCAAGAAGGAATTCGCTTCAAAAGATCATAGAAAAGTCCATTTCTATCGAGAGACTATTTTAATTTTACTTGCAACTACTTGATTAATTAATCAATCAATCGATCAAATTTACAAGCATAGGTGCTGGGCCAATTTGGCCCTGCAATGCGAAAGCAAACCAAAATATCAATAAAGAACGCCGAAAGGTGCGGAATTCGGTCTTTCGCCAGTCCGTTATTCTGTACTGTGCAAGTTTTTTGGCCCTAAAGTTAGCGTATTAATAAATTAATATAGTAAGTACGCTCGCTAACTTACTTAATATATGTAGTATAGTGCGGTCGCCGGCGTGTGTCCGGGTTGCACGACTTTCAGAGGTCGGATGTCCACATTGGAACGAAAAGCAAGCCATTGAACTACAGTACAACTATTCCTCATAATCAGCACACGTGTCATCTCTCTTTTTCGCCTCTCTGCTGTTCTTTCACATTTTCTGCTTCTCTGTTCTAAGGTCAATTAGGAAAAAAATGGTCAGACAGTGCTTTTCGTTCCAATGTAGACATCGGACCTCCGAAAATCGTGCAACCCGGACACATGCTAGCGACCGCAGATTAAGTACGCTACTAATACTACTTGGGTGACCGATCGACCCTATAGTGGGGAAAATCCAAAGTCCTAATAAGTCAGTGCAAAAAAAGCGCAGGGAAAACGAATATTATGCGTCTCTGACGCGTAATTATAGAACAGCGGGCTCACGAAAGACCGAATTCCGCAGAAGGAAGACAAGAAAGATAAATGGGTCTGATCGGATTCGGGTTCGAATCCCAAGGCACAGCGCTTCAAATTGTGCAAAAAAGTGCAATTAGAGCGTCTGACTGTCCGTCTGACTGTCTGCCATACATTCTCTCGTCGCGCTCCTTTTCCCTCTCCCTTGTTTGCACACGGCGGCGCGGTGGTCAACTGGTCTACGCTCTCATCTCCTTCCAAGACAACATCGCCGGTTCGGATCCTTCCGCCGTTGCTCTTCACCACCGCGTCCGCCATATACTCAAGCCCGTGGGGAGCACATCCCTTCATGCAAGCCATTAGCCGAGCAGTGTTCTTCTCTCTCCAGTCCGACTGCAGAGCAAATGGTGCAGCGTTCCGGTTCCCGTACCGTACGGGTCTACTAACACTCGATATATAACACATTGTATTGTATTGTACCCCTCCCCCTTTCACTGTAAGTGGCACAAAAAGAGTATAGTGTCCTTGTGAATTGTATGATAAATCGACTTTCTTTTTTTTCATATCTCTGTCTTAAAGAATTACTACGGAACACCTACCCGAAACACCTACTGTTCATTCCGTCACGTGTATTTTTTCTAAAACGCAATAAAAACGAGTTTCTCTCGACTAAATGATTAAGCACATCCTTATCTTTAATCCCGAGCCTCCATAAGCAATTTTTGAAATTAGAACAAAAAATGGCAGCCTCATCATTTTTAAAATATCTTTAGTTAGGTGTTTCATTATTTTGTTCATTTCGGTCAGCGATCGATAACAGTCTACCCTGCCCGAAAGAGAGAGCAATAAAGAGAAAAAGATAAAGGAAGGCAGACACGCAGAGAAAGACAAACTACGAAACGCCGACTAAAAGCCTATAAAGCCTATAAAAGAAAATAAAAGAACAAGAACCATTAGCAATGGAAAATTTAAATAAAATGAATTGATTTTCTTAAAAACTGAATTGATTTTCTCGAATATTTTTTAAATTCCGATTAGTTTTTCCTCATTTGATACATTTCATAAAGGGCTTTGCTTGGCTAATTTGAAAAAATTCATCGCCAAAATCCGCCGAATGAATTTGAACGTCAAAGACATTTGATCCCAAATTGCACTTTTTTGCACAATTTGAAGCGCTGTGCCAAGGGGAATAAATAGGCTCAAAGACGGTTCCAAAATATGAAGTAAATGCAAAATAATAAGGAATCCGATGGTTGGAACTTTTTAAGAAAATATAGGAAGGCAATGAATTAAAACTTTATTCACTCAACAGATTAAGGAGCGAATTTGCGTCGGAAAACGACTGAATGAAATATACAAATGAGGGGTGGAATCGACCCTAAAATCTTTAATTTTACACCTGATATACTTTTTGGGGTACTCGAGACCTGGGAACCCCGTATTAGAACAAAAAGTACCCAACATACATCGTGTTGTCAAAAAAACCAGTAGAACGCATCACGTACTTCACGAAGTTCGTGTACGTACTACGGCACTTGGTCGATCTCTAGTTTAAACTTTAAACCGAGTTACAACCGAAAAATGCTTTTCGTTTCAAAGTTTTCGCTCATCCTCGAAAATGGATTTAAATTGATCTTGCTCTAGCGACCGCAGAATAACTACTTGCTTCAAATTCAATAAAAATTGCCATTGAAAATGACAACACAAACGACGGAAGATTCTATTAGAACATCGCAGCAGCAGGAGTCACAAGTATTTTTAAATTTATATTTGGACTTAAGTTTGCTAAAATGTAAGCAAAATGATCAGGTTAATTCGACCAATTCTGGAAATCTGGAGACATTGGACTCGGAAGGAGTTCATCTTTTTGCTGACAGAGAGCAGTCTCCCAACTCAATCACTCCCGAGCAGGCCTTCATACACATGGTCAAGGCTATGTTAGGAACTGGTCTCCTCTCTCTCCCTTATGCATTTTATCATTCAGGACTTTATGTGTGCCAATTTACCCATTTTTAATCAAATCATTTGAATTTAGCTTGGACTGCTTCTCCTATTGATGATTTGCCTTATTTGTATGTTTTGTATGCGGCAGATTGTATTTGCAGCCCATTATGTTTGTTCAAAGTTTGTTATCAACCATCATTTTTTTAATTATATTTTTTATTTAAATTTTATTTTAAAATTAAGAAATGGACGTGAGCTTATTGACTACGCGAATATAATGAGAGGAGCTGTCGAGGCGGGGCCCTCTTGGATTTCTGGAAAGGGTTATTTCTTCAAACAACTCGTCAATGTCGAAATGTTCGTTGCCCAATTGGGTTTCTGCTGTGTTTACCAAGTGTTCATGTCTGATAACATTGCCGATGTAAATCAGGGGGGGGATATCTGGATATTGTGATTAATTATGATTTGAATTGAATGTTTTTCAGTTTTTTAACAAAAACACTGCGATAAGATTAAGCACTGGAGTGTGGATGCTCATCCTACTTGTTCCACTCTTACTTCTTTGTTCAATTCGTCGACTCAAAGTTCTTGCGCCTTTCTCTCTAGCTGCAAACATAGTGTATCTTGTAGCCGTCTTGATTGTTGCTTATTTCTTCCTGACAAAACAGCAACAAACACACACTGATCTGGTCAAATTTGGGAATATTGAAAGTCTGCCATTGTTTTTTGGAATTGTGATGTTTTCATTCGAAGGAGTTTCCCTGGTTACAAACACAAATAAATATTTTTTAAAAATTCGCTTAAGGTAATGCCAATCGAAAATAGAATGCAGAGGCCGCAATTTTTCATTGCCTGGAATGGAGTGATAATACCATCCCAAATTAACTTTTATGATATTTATTAAGGTGCTGAACTCCTCATGCCTTTTCGTATTGGCAATTTTTGCGTTTATGGGCTTCTATGGATATCTTTCGTTTGGGAATGACATCAAAGAAACAGTCACACTCAACTTGCCACAAGAGCCTTTCTATGAATGTTTGAAACTTATGTTCGTTTTTTGTGTGTTGGTGTCCTATCCGGTCCAATTCTATGTCCCAATGGAACGAATTGAAAAATTTATCACACGGAAATGCGCACCAGAAAAACACAGCAAATTGATTTATTTTGCTCGTTTTTCCATTGTCATTCTGACCTGCGCAGTAGCTGAATTGATTCCACATCTTGCTCTATTCATTTCTTTGGTTGGATCCATTGCTTGCACTTCGTTAGCACTTGTATTTCCGCCTATGATTGAGTTATTGGTAGTCTAAATTTATTATTTTTGATATATTTTTTTCCAAACAGGTTTGTTACGCCCAAAACAGGTTGTCTTTGAAGGTATCTTTTTGACATGGTTTTATTCTAGCTTAAATATTAAACCTTTGCCTTATTTTTTCTTTAAGGTGTATCTTCAAAACGGCATCATTTTATTTTTTGCTGCAATTGGATTTGCCACTGGGACTTACTCTGCTCTTTCACAAATTTATTAGAGATTTTGATATAATAATATTCACAAAATTGTAAAATTATTTGATTGCTTCTACCGGTTATATGCAAGTCATGAACAACGGACAATATTATTCACTTTTATTTTGACACGATTGTTAATGTTTTCATATAATTTTTCAAATTGAAAATCACACAAGATGAAGTAAATGGCGTATACAGATTGTTGCAATTAAATTTAATAAGTTTATTTAACCTTTTTTCCTTTGACTTCTTAAATTATTGTTAATGGCAAAGTTAACTTAATTTTTAGACGATGGACCCGTTTAGCGCATCTCCTGCAAATCCTCAATCGCTGATGAATTCTCTCATGGGTGGTCAAACGCCAATCAATGGCACACTTGGCGTAGGAACTGCAACTGGTGGGGTCGGCTCAGTCAACCCGTCGTCGATACAGACGGGAGTCTTCCAAAGTGCATTTTCAAGTGCGGGACCGAGTTCAATCAACATTGGATTGCATTCCATTCACTCGGCTAATGAGCCAGGTTCCTGTTTCTCTCTTTTTTAAAAGTTGATTGGTGTTCTGCGGCCGCCAGAGCAAGGCCGAATTGCATGATCTCCATAGTTTGAATGTGTTTATTGAAACGAAAAGCATTGTTTGGGTTATAACTCGGTTCAAATGGAACCTAGAGAAATGATCTTGATGTGAAAAGATAGAGCTAATTATTAGCTACAAAATGAGCCTACTCTCATCTAAAATGGCCTAGTCCAAAAAAAGTTATGCTAAAATGATCACTCGTATCGGCCAATTAACAAAAAGGTGCCGCCACGGACGATTATTTTGGCCATAACATACTGGGCCAATTCGGATAAATTTAGGCTCATTTTGTAGCTAATAATTAGTTCTATCTTTTCACATCAAAATCGTTTCTCTAGGTTCCATTCGAACCGAGTTATAACCCAAACAACGTTTCAATATACACATTCAAACCATGAAGACCTGCAATTCGGCCTTGTTCTGGCAGCCGCAATATAATGTTGTCAATTTTAGCATCGATTTTCAACGGCCAGACTGGGCCAGGGTCCATACTTGGTTACCACGAGTACCGGGGTCCTTCTAGCGTGCTCAATCTGGGTGGGATTCCTGCATCGGCAAGCTACAACGACCAAGCTGCTCCTGAGAGTGTGAGCAACCTTGCCGTGCCGATGACGCCACTCCATTCATCAGAATCGATTCGGGAACAACCAGCACATCAGCAACATACTCCACGGCACCAATCCAAGGGCGCGCCTTCTCACTTACCGCCATCGAACATTCCAACCGTAATACCGGCGACTCCGTTTTCCGCTGCCTCCATGGAAATTCCATCTCCAACTCTTCAGAACATCGTGTCCACAGTGAATCTTGGTAAACTCATAGACATAGGATTTTTAGATCAACTTATTTTTGTAGGCGTGCAGTTAGACTTAAAGCAAATTGCCCTTCGAGCACGTAATGCAGAGTATAACCCCAAGTACAATAAATGTATTCTTTCGATTTTAACAAAACATTTTAAGGCGTTTTGCGGCTGTAATTATGCGCATTCGGGAGCCAAGAACAACTGCATTGATTTTTTCATCCGGTAAAATGGTCTGCACTGGAGCAAAGTAATTACTCGGTCATTTCGTAAGAAGTGACCGTTTTGTTATTACGAGAAATAACCCTCCAAAGAATAGTCCAAAAAGTGTAAACTTGTTAATCTCTACTTCTGTAATTGGATGCAGCATGCAGCCTAGGATTTTTGGATGAGAGTGGGCAAGAGCACGGATTTTCCTCCGGGAAAATTTCAAAAATTTACTTTTCTTAAAAAATGGCCAGCTAAATTTTAATTACCATCTTCAACCACCATTTTACCATCTTTTTAGAGTTATTTCTTCCCATTCTTACCCCTTCTGTGGAAATTATTAAAATTTGCTTACATATGGAAATATTATTTCGCAATATGTAGATTTTTGGACCATTTTTTGTAGAGTTGTTCTCGTGAATACCAAAAAGATCACTTTTATTAAACGACTTATTAGTTGTGGTGTAAAAATTAATTACTACTAACATTTGTTATAAGGTCTGAGGAGACAAGCCGATTAGCTGCTAGGAAATATGCTAGAATTGTTCAAAAGATTGGCTTCAATGCCAAGTTTACGGAGTTCAAAGTGCAGAATATGGTCGGCTCATGTGATGTCAAATTCCCGATACAATTAGAGGGTATTAAAGCAGTCTTAAATTTTTCTTTTCCTAAATGATTTCCAGCGTTTAGGTCTTTGCATCACACATGCTCAATTCAGCACTTATGAACCGGAATTGTTCCCAGGATTGATCTATCGGATGGTCAAAGTAAATATTTAGCAGATTATCTTTCTTGTCAAATTTCCATAACTTAGCCACGGGTCGTGTTGCTCATTTTTGTCAGTGGAAAGGTTGTAATAACTGGCGCAAAGTTCAAAAGGGACATTGATGAAGCATTTAATCAGGTGAGTGTGATCAGATTCAAGAATATATTTTATATAAGCCAACTTTAGATCTACCCGATTCTGAAGGGATTTAAGAAATGATCGGACTGATGAGCGGTTGTATTTAATATGCTTGACTTGATCTGTATCATTTTTCTTTTGCTAGAAAACGTTGATATATTATGAGATTAACTTGAAATGAACTGTAAATTTAGTTTTTATGGCTTTTATTGTTCAAAACTTAATGTTTAAAACTGCCCAAATTATATTAATGTCGAAAATAATATATAATTTTTTGAGATGAAAGATATAGAGGAGGATGTGGATTCAGTGATCGATCGTTTTCTTCGAGAACAGTGTGGTCTGTTGGAATGGTCAACTTCCCATTTTATTTCATTTGTCGGCGAGAATTTTGCTGGTAAAAGCTCAAATGGTAAAGTATAAATTTGGCGAACGATTGTATGATTTTAGGAAAAAGTGGGAGTGCGGAGATTAAAATCGGCGAATTGTCACAAACCCAATTGAGAGGACATGCTATCGAAAGACTGTCATTTGGGACCAATAAACCATTTGACGGTGCCCGGTAATCCAAACAAGGCGCGTCAACCCCAACGAGCGGTGGGCGTAATAGGCAAAAGCACAAATTTCAGTTTTTTAAATAAAGATTTAGAAAAAAGCTCATATTACAAGGCAAATACAGCCCAAGGTTTTTCAACCGGTGTCCATAAGTCCAAAGGAAAACAATATGAAGCGAATGATTTTCTTCGCGGCGAGGAAAAAAAGGAAAAGTGAGAGATAACAATGACAGACACTGTAAATTCGGTCAGAGAAGGTTCCTATGGACACCGATAAAAATTCCTCGATCTGTACTTCTCTTTCAGATAGCGCATTAAAACCTAGAAAAGTGGG
Organism: Rotylenchulus reniformis; assembly: GCA_001026735.1. NCBI lineage: Eukaryota > Metazoa > Nematoda > Chromadorea > Rhabditida > Hoplolaimidae > Rotylenchulus > Rotylenchulus reniformis. Next base: position 63,502 of record LDKF01001528.1, read on the forward strand.
TTGGAACTGGAACCACCAAAAATTTTTAAGATTAATAAGATTGTCCGTGCCCATCTTGACGCGCCGTGTCAAAGGGTTTAATCATCTTTTTAGGGGTAAACCTAATTATTCCACATAGATCAATCGAAAAGCTCTGGCTGGCCCACAGGGCTCTGAGCATCTTAATTTGCAATGGATCCGAACCCACCTTTCCTCTGCAACTTTGGCGATTTCGGCTTCTACAAATTTGGGCGAGCATTCTCCCTGAACGAGATACCAAGTTGAAACAACAATCGGACGAATTGGTTTCATTTTTCCCTCAATCTGTCAATCAAATCCTTATTTTAGATAACATCGATTGATGAATTTGCTCGCAATAGTCACCCCAACCCTGATCAAATCACAGAATATTTTATAGAAAAAGTTCACTTTCACACATATTATTTTGAATATTCGCTGGCAAAATGTGCATTTGATAGAGCCCTTCAGGTATTTATTCCCTTCCGTGTCATTTCCATTTCTTTTAAGATAGCAGGCATCGAGGAAATAATCCTCACTGGGGCCCTTGGTATGAAATTCGAGTCCATGTCCTAATATTTAAAATATGAATTTTAAGGTAGACGGACACGTTTTCAACAAAATAGTATGTCACAATTACTTTTGAAGGTAAGTTTAAAATTCAAAAATTTTTCCGCTTGAGGGTTGCCCCCCCCCGAAATGCCAAGACCAAAAAATGAAAGGGTCCACCTGTTAAATTTTTTTTGAAAATTTTGAAGAAAAAACGGCCAATTTCCTTTAAAAATTGTCAAAATTTTTCAAAATTTTCTCCGGCGGCCCCTAATATGACATAATATGGTAGAACAATATCGAATGAATGGTGTTCAGACATTTGCAGCCATTCATTTTAATTCGGCTCAAAAGAAATCTAGAGAAATGAATTTGGTATCAAAAATAGAGCAAAAAATTAGTACATAATAGTTTAAGCACTTCCAATTTCCACTATGAACAAAAGTTATGGTTAAAATATTCTTTTTTTCGTAAAAATCATTATTTTGGCCCTTTTTTCAAAGTGGAGCTTATTAGGCCATTTTTAGTTATTTTGGATTTAACCGAATTTTAGCGAGAGCCGCAAATTCGAATAACCTGAATGAAGTATTCTGCGGTCGCTAGAGCAAGATCAATCAAATCCATTTTTGAGGTCGGAAGAGAACTTTGAAACGAAAACACAATTTGGGTTATAACTCGGTTCAAGCGAAACCTAGAGAAATGAGTCTTGTGAAAGATGGAGCTATTATTAGCTACAAAATGAGTAACTTGTAAGCCCATCCGAATTGGCCTAGCCTAATAAAAGTTATGGCCAAAATAATCACTTGTGTAAACATTGTATTTGACCGCTTTCGTAAATTGGCCTAAAAATTAGATCGCCGGGTCAATGGAATGGAGAACCCCAAAGCAAAAATAGAATAGAGCAAAGATTTTTTGTAGCCATGTACCATACCCTCCGAAAACCAGCTGTTAAAAAACAAAAACAAGCAAAAAGCTTTTAAAACAATCGTTCCAACACCTCAAAAAGTTTCATGCTAAAAACGAAAAATCGCCCATTTAATTATTTTTTTTGAAAAGCTACCCCCCTTCACGAACGAGGGAATAATTGGATTGGATTTTATTGGATTCCTTTTCCAGGTCAAATTCAATGATGCTCCTCAGTGTAATTCGGTCAATGCGCAACGAGAATATCTTCCCCATAACTGCAAAAGTGCTGATGACACCTTATTAGAACATACCATTTTTGACGATGCAAGTGAACAGGAAAGGCAACAGCTCAGCCTGGCACAGTGTGCATGTCTGCTGGCATTTGCCCTTTTGCAGCGTTTTTTGGATGTTTCGACGCGGGAACTTGGGACAGAGGCAATCATGGTCTATTTGGACGAGGTATTGCTTGATGAGACCCTAGCATTGGCATTAACTTATTAGCCTAATCCAGGTAATTCGTCAGCAATCCTGTTGGGCTTTGCAAACCAGAGCTCTCATCGAGCGAAGTCATTTGGAGATGACCAATTCAAGAAGGGTTGAACGGGCATGCGCCCAGTTGGAGACAATTGAACAGTCATTGTCCAGCTCAAATTGTGACATGGTAATTGAATTCACACGAACATCCCTTTAATTTTAACCCTTTTCCGAATGTTTTTGACAAACGTTTGGAATTTCTGTTTGGTTCGGCGCCACTTCCGTTTTGGAAAGTTGGCACTTTGCACGCAAAGGTGCTTCTATCGCTCGGTTGTGTTTCGGAGGCCTTAAGGCTGTTTGAGAAGTTGGAGATGTGGGACGAAGTTGCGGAGTGTTACTTGGGTCTCGGACAGTCAGAGAAAGCGGAATTTTTAGTCCGCCAAATGATGGAGCAAAGGCCGGAGCAACAGTCAGTCTACCTTTGTTTGCTTGGCGACATCACCGGCAATGCCGAGTACTTTCTCAAGGCTCTTCAGGTTGTATTCATGCACAAACCCGGGTCGAGGCCCATTTTCGTTGTGAATTGCTCAAAGTTGAAAACTATTGTAATCTCTTTTTCTTTTCAAGGTTTCCAATGATGATAATGCTCGAGCACATTCTTCTTTGGGGAAACATTTTTTGCGCAAAAAACAATATGCAAATTCGATGGAACATTTTTCGCGTTCCGTGGAAATTCAGCCATTACAGACGGGGATCTGGTTTAATCTTGGCTACGCAGCAATGAAGGCGGCCGATTACCAGGTTTCTGCTCCTTTGCGATATTCCCTTACGAAATAATTGTTCCCTGCCGCTTTAGACCTCAATTCGTGCATTCCATCGATGTGTGAGCATTGAACCGGAACATTTTGAAGCCTGGAATAACCTTGCAGCTTCCTATACGAAACTTGGCCAAAAACATCGGGCACAGAAAATTATTTTGGTTTATAATTAATTTAAAAAATGACATAACAAAGTCAAAAATTTAGGAGGCCCTTAAACTGAACTGGGAAGACCGTCATGTATGGGAGAATTTGCTGATCATCTCTGCAGATATAAAAGATTACAATCAGGCAATCGGAGCGATGGAGAAGCTCCTGGACTTGGACCAGAAGGGAAGTTTGGACGAACTTCCATTGGAGGTGGTCGCCACGGAACTCATAAACAACGAGCAATCTGACGCGAAATTGCTGCAATCACTTCTGTCAATTTTCTCCCGAGTCCATGCCAGACAATCATTAAGCCCTAGAGTATGGCCGAATATATTTCGTCTTGGACCATAGTAAATTTTTGATCACAGACTTTGCGAACTTTTGCTCGAATGAAGCGACCGACGGAAGAACAGCTTGAAGATTTGACGGCTTGGACCGCATACACAAAACTACTGGAGAAGGCATTCCAACGAGAATATGGACATTCCTCTTCTCTTCTTGTATGGAATTTGATTTTCGTCCAATAATCGGAAAACTAAGGAACCAAAAATATGCGCGAAAATGTTGAAAGATTTGCGAGAGCTAATTGTCCAGCTAGGCAGTGTTTGGCGGATACAAAAACTGCGACCAGAGGAGGCAACCTTGTTGGCCGTCATCATCAATCCAAACAAATTCCTTTTAAGGTCAAAGCTCAACTGAGATTGAGGGTCCAGTCGAAGATCACGTTGCTGGAACGAGAATTTGGGGAGGATTGTGCCTACTCCGGGGACGACGAATTGAAGGAGGAATTTGGATGGGCGAAGAAACTGCTGGCTTGATCCGGGTTCGGACAGTCGGTTAATTGTTGTCCGACTTCAACTGCGAATAAATGCCTTTTTTCTTCTCTTTTCGCCCAATGTGCACTTTCTCTTCCTTCTCCTCCTCCGCCCATTTTCTTCCTCTCCTTTCCCATTCTCCAATTTACTTGTCCTTCCCCCATCTCCTTTCCACTTCCACCTCCTCCCCCTTCCCCTATTTCTCCATCCTCTGTCCCTCACAACCAAATAACATGTCAAGGCCGCACACCTCCCCCTTCTCTGTCGCTGTGTTCCCCTGCATAATTTTGGTTCTGATTGGCGGTGCTCTTCCCGAGTGGGACTGGTTTCGGATTCGGTCCGGGTTCCCTTGCATCCCCTCCCATTCCTCAGAAATGTCTACTGCACTTACTACCGGGACTCCAATGAGCTGACCTGCGGGTTTCTTTCCTCCTTCGGTCGACTTTTCAATCCAACCAAACCCAGAACGGTCACCTGCGAAACCCACGTGCCCATCGGGACACAGAGTGGAAGGGCCGAGGGCGAGGATGGGCTGGACGCGAAACTGCCGAGGCAAATTGCCGGGGAAGGGAAGAAGGATTTGGAAAATGGACCCGGAGGGAATTCAGGGGCTGGTACCGGATCGGCACGGTAACTCACTGGGCCCCCATTGATCAACCCACCCCCTGATTTGTGACCAGTTGGCCATTCGCCATGACAGGGCCTGGTTCAACCTTTACAGGTTCGGATCCGCTTCGTTTTCCCCAATGGCGTCTTTACAATTCAGACGACGCGCCACCGGACTGGGCTACTGGGACTTTTACACCCAAATCCCCGAGAGGAATTGTATCGGGTTCGGCCATTCTCACGGGGGCTTCGGACTCTTCATCCCCCAATCCCCTCACCGACAGTCAGATGGGCTTGCACGCTGGCGAAAACATTGCCGGATCGGTGGCCGTGAAGGACAAGCGATGCTTCGGTAGATTGGTCTTGGGCCCCCCCCCCCGACCACTGCACATTAAGATCGCCTGGTTGTGCAAATTGAACGCAAATCCACCACGGAGAAAGTCAGAAGGGCGACTAGTTCAGGTTTCCTTAACACTATTTTGCTTTGTTTAGTTTGACGTTCTACAATGCCGAAAGTGCATATTCAACTCTTGTTGGTTGGGGACTCGAACTCTGCATGACCAGCGCACTTACCTGACAAATCTTCGTTCCTATTGAAAAACTGAATTGCATTAAAAAATTGTCGATTTAAATGTACTAACAATCAAAAAAGATCTGCTCAAAACAAAGCCCAGGGGGCATCCCAATTGTGCGGATAAATGCCGTCCCCTTGCCCTACACCGTTCCCCTGTCTCATCTTCTTGCGGGGTTCCCCCTCCTCCAACTTCCTCCTCCTCTTCACTTCCGGTCCCTCCTCCTCGGGATTGCCTTCCTCCTCCGGTTCTTCCTCCTCTTCTTTGTCCATTTCCGCTTTCTTCGGCGAGTTTATCCTGACATGGGCCCTTCCAACCAGTGCCCTGAACAGATCATCCGCCTCCTTCCAGCCAAGTGACATCTCCTCGTCTTGCATGTTTTGGTTTCCAAAATCCGCCTTTGCCGATATTTTGTCCAACCAATGGCACCTAATCGCCTGAACAAACTGGATTAGCTGATCCTTTGACACTTCGGCTTCTCATTCTCATCACCCTTAGCTCCCAAAGCGATGATTCGACTGCCCCACACTTCTGCAAATCCATTTCTTCCTCGTCGTACGGATCTGTCGCCAACGTTTGCGGTTCCTTCCGATGGACCAACATCGCATGAGCCGTTGCATGGCGACAGAGTATATTTTTCACGAGATGAACAATGGGCAACTGACAGTGGGCAGGGGCGAAAAGCAAAATGCGACAAAGTTTTTTGACGAACGCACAAATAATGTAGACGGGGATGTGACTAAATAAAGGATTTGTTCTGTAATAAACAAAAAATTAATTAAACATCAGCTTACGATGAAGAGGTGACCAAATCGACGAGATCATAGAATTTTTTGTAATAATTTGAATAGCAGGCAGTTGGACCCATGATCCGGTAAACATCCACGTAGAAATCTGGATGTTCGCTAAATCAAATTAGTTATTTTATTATAATTATAGATCGAATTGCGTAAAAACCGGGATCAGAGTGAAGCTTAGACTTACAGGGACCCCGGGGGGATCCTGGGCACGGGCCTGTTCCGAGCCGGCCCGGACCTCCATAAAAAAAAGACCGCCCGCTAGGCAAGGCCCGGAATAAATAATTTTAATCAATTAATTTTCGCCAAAATTTTAACCAAAATTTTTATGAATTTTTCAATTTTGGCTTGAAATGGGCTTATTTCGGTTTGTCTTTTTTCCAGTGAAAATTCAATAAAATCTCTTAAGAAAAATGGTCATTTTTTGGTCGATTTTACATAGAGTTTGAAAAAATCATAAAAAATCAACGAGTGGACCAATCGAGATGCGACTTTTTGTATTCGATGCAGCACTCAATGGGCTACAATATGGGTCTATAAACAGACCGATTTCTGTCTGCTCGTAAACCCGAAAAACCGGTTTGGCCATTTTTGACCCAGGCCACTTCGGGAATTTTTTTCTCGAGAATTTCAACTGTAATGATAATTGGTTTAAAAAGCAAAAATGTAGAGGGGATAAAGGATTATATTTTCCCAGGTTTTTGGATTTTTTGAATCATTCTTTCCTGAATTATGTTCGCGTGAATACCAAAAAAAGCCCTTTTTTATGCAAAGACCTGGTAGATGACAGTTCAGTTTTTGGTTAAATTTGGACTTATATATATTGATATATAATATATATATTGAAAATAAATAAGCACATTCGTTAAGGAACGTCTATATAATGCCATTGTGGTTTAATGGCATCGCTACCGACTTCATGTGAGTCGATAGCAGGATCCTATTGCGTGAAATTTATCTTTTTGCACTTTTTAACGATAAAATAAAGCAAAAAATATATAAAAAAGAAAATAGGGGAGAGAGAGAGCGTGAGGGAAGGACAGTGAATGGATGTGTCTAGGGAAGGTATTGAAATCGCTCTTATTGTTAGCACATAGGTGTACAAGGGGGGGGGGGGGNATTTTCAAATCGATATCGCAAAAATCGGGGGTGGGGAGGAAAAAAAGAGGAAAAGGGAAAAAAAGATAAAAAAAGGGAGGAAAAATAATAATAAAGAACAATTATCCTTTTTTGCGATATCGCATTTTAGAAATCCAAAAATTTCTTGGAGGGAGTAGGCAAGCTGAGCGAAATTTTGCAAGGTTCGTTTTTAAGAATGTATTTTGGGGTGAAAAGTGGTTCTCAGGGGTGTATAATTCGTTTTTCTCATTTAGCAATTTACTCTAAATTTATCAATTTTTGGGGGTCCGGCGGTCCCGATAGGGGCCGCCGGGAGAAACTTTGAGCTTTTAGACCAACCTTTTAAGAAAAATTTTCGATTTTTTCTCCTTTCCTCCCCCGACCCTCTAAAAAATTTCATTTTTTGGGGAGGGGGGCTTGAAAATCAGGCCCGCCCCGGGATCGGAATAGGGCTGCACGTAACTGGATTTTTTTAATCCGTAAACCGTAACAAAAAAATTTCTCACGTAATTCGTAATCCGTAACCCAAAACCCCCGTAATTTCAGTAATCTGTAATTTTATTAAAAAAATCTGTACAAAAAATCAAAAAAAATTTTTTTTTAATTTGATGCTCAAAAATCAAACATTTTGAAAGAATAAAATTTTGGTGTATGAAAAACAATATTTCTAAATTTTCGGGTATAAAATTTTTCCTAGAATTACAGATCAACTTTAAATATGGTTAATTTTTTGCGTTTTCGTTACCCCCCCCCTCCCTCCCTCCCCCCTTTCATACATTAACAAGTAGGGTTGACCAATTTTTTATGATATAGGTCTTAATTTCTAAAAATTTTCTCCGGCGGTCCCTTTCGTCCTCCGCTACCTTCGTACATAAAAAATGAACTTGTTTGAGCCAAAAATGGCCTCACATGAGCAATTTTTTGCATGCCATGGCTCAATTATTATTTTAAAAGCTTATAAATAGGGACCGGATTTTTAGTTGCTAAAACCCCAAAAATAGTTAACTATTTTAGTTTTTACCCCAAATAGTTGCTAAAAGCTAAAAAAAGGCCAAAATAGTTTTTATAGTTTTAAAAAAACATATTTAAAATGCTTCAAAACCATATAAAAACATGTTTTTCATGCATATTTCGCTAAATAAATGAAAATTAAAAAAAATAGTTTACAAACTAAAAATCCGGTCCCTACTTATAAAATACCCAAAAACCATAAAAATAATTATTTTTTAACGATTTTTTTACGAATTTTAGGCGATTTTTGGCAATTTCTTAAAAAAATTTGGCCTCTGACCCAGGATTTTGTCATGGGGGGC
>LDKF01001529.1:6385-20470 GCA_001026735.1 Rotylenchulus reniformis
ACGTAGCATCGCGGTATTTGCAATTCTCCCGTTGATGACCCGTCTTGCCACACGAATAACACTGTTGATCTTGTTTGCTCTTTGACTTCCATTGCTGCGGTTGAAGTGATATTGCATCAATTGACTTTGTCTCGGAATGAGCTAGCAAAGTAGCATTGGCACGAACTGACAGGTATGTTCGGCACTCTTCGCGAAGTTTCTTCAATGTGATGGCTTCATTCTTCCTCCGAGCTTCTTCTAGTAGTTGTAGGCACTTCTGACGGAGATCATTGTGATCATCACGTAACGCGGCGACAAGGATGAGGCACTTCTGTTCTTCTTTGCAACAAGGCGAGAAGTCGGCATTTTCACATGATGCATTGACTTGATTGAACAGGGCCATAACATCCTGATTTGCACGCTGTTTCAATTTGAAGCACTCGTAGCGGCGAACAAACACTGAGCGGTTGTCGTCGAATAATTCCTTCAGATGCTTGACTGCTTCTTCGAATGTAAGGTCGTCTGGTTGCTTAGGCTGGATACTGTCGGCGAAACTGGAGTATTCCTCATCATTGAGTTTGCTGGCGAGTAGTCGCACTTTTGTTGCTACATCCAAGTCTTTGCCATCATCCTCGAAGTATTTGCCATAGCGCTGGTACCAGGCCTTGAATGTCCATCCGCTATCAGGATCGAATATGAATCTGCCGATGCGGTTGTCCAATGAAGAAGCGATAGTTGCATGTTGAGCACTTTGATTGACAACATGTTGCACTTCTGGTTGAGCACGTTGCTGGTTGGCCAGGAGCTGTGCGATCATTGCTTCCTGCCTGGCGACCATTGCATCGTGACGTTCCTGCTGTTGTTGCTCCCGTTGTGCTTGCTGTTCGCGCATTGCGTCCATTTGCTGCGCCTGCTGCTCCAATAACTGCGTAAGGCGCTCAATCGTCTGGCTGTTGTTGGGCTTGCTGGGCATGTTGTCGAGCGTAGAGTTCTTTTGATGTGACTGCGCCAATTGTTGTGTCCTTGTGAAGAATTTATTGAAGACAATATAGGACAATAGAATGGAATTGGAATATGGGAAATGGGAAGCTAGAATGGGAATGGAAGTGACAAATGATGGAAAATGCACTACTTATATAGGTAGAGAATGGGAGGGAAATGCAAGAGAGAATATATGATATGTGAGACAGGAATACATGCAATGATAGGAAATGAAGAAATGATTACAGTATGATTACACGTGTGATACATGAAAATACATAATGAATGAATGATCACAGGAATCTTGATATCTGTCTTATCACCATCCACAACAGGATCCAAATACCTGATCTTTGATCCCTTAAATCCGATATCTGATCCGATTCATCCACTTTCTTTAAGAACAAGAAGATGGTTGCGGAGCCTTCTGCCGGCATCTACACCACCCAAATCGGCTTGGACATGCACGGCGCTGGTGACCGTGCCGATCTGCTGTTTGTGTGCGGCGGCGGTGCCTCCGGAAGGATGTCCAGAGGCCGTATGATTGGCGAGTCGCGGAAGGGATCCTACGAATCGTCGACCATTGACGACGTGGACGAGGACGATGAGCTGGACCAGTACCTGGACGACGAGGAGGAGGAAGAGGATGCACGTACGGAGACGGACATGGACACGCGGACAGATGGTGAGTCGGGGGAATCCGGAACCGAAAGGGTCCGGGGATCCATCCGGAAATAATCCCATACCCTCGCACCAATCTGTTCAAAACAGGTGATGCCAACTCGCCTCTGAAAATGCACATCCCGATCATCAAAACATCAATGTCCTCCTCCTCCAATCGACGGCTCAGCAAGGACTCCGTCAGCAGTTTTGTCAGCGGTGTAAGCAGCGATCACCACCGGACCACCAGGTGATCGGAGAGTTCGATCAGGAGAGATATATAGATGAGGAGTCAGGAGTTTGATCAACTCGTTTATCAAAATCCAGGTCGCTCACCCTGCACCTGATCACTGATCTGTTTCATTCCGATCAACCAATCCCCCTACCTTCCTAGGACAATGCCGCTAAGCCACGTCGCGGGCGCCATTGCCAGCATTGCCTCTCCGCCCGCCAGCCGGCGCATCATGGCCGGAGGCGTTGGCGGAGCCAGTGGAACGGAAGCGGAACAACGGAAGCGGATGATGATAATGCGCGGGGCGGAGGAAACGGCAATACCTTTGCCGAGGCTGGACCTTGGCTCAGGCGGTCCTGGCGATGAGGAGACAGGCGGCACTGGCACTTCCGTCGCCGCCATCGGAGGAGGGTAAGCGCCTTCCGCTTCTTCCTATATATGCTCTTCCTCATTATCTTCCGCTAATTCTTCCGTTTCCTCCTAATATCCTCTTTTCAGCGTCCCTTTCGCTCCTCCCATTCCGCTTTTCCCCCTTCACATCATCCCATTCATCCGCATCCCTTTCCGCTTCTTGCGCATCCATTCATCATCTCCGCTTCTTCTTCTTACTTTTGATTTTCAGCATCCGCCGATTTCCCCCAGCGGGCCATCACTTTCCGGTGGGCCGTCGCGGCTCCACCTTCACCACAACCACCGCCGCCATCACCCGCGCCTCCCACAGTGGCCACCAGATCGCGCCGGAACTCTCCGATCTGGTCATCTACATGCAGGCAATCCACTGATCAGACCATTTGGGATCCCTCTGATCAATCCCGATTGATATCAGGCGGTGAAGTTCAAAGGCTTTGTGGTGACCACAGTGGAGGTGCCGCTGGGCGGAGGCGGCACTTTCAGCTCGCGGGACACGCCGGGCACCAGCGTGGCCGAGAGCGGGATCGCCAGCGGCGAGTTGCGGCCCTGTTCGAACAGGTTAGGGAACATGCTAGGGATTCGGTTGTACGGAGTTTCAGACCATTTTCTTGGATTCCGGGTTCTGGAAATTGATATTTTGGATTTTGGCCCGGAATTGACCCCCTCGCTTTTCCCCTCCCAGCTTTGCCGGCTCTCCCCGGATGCGTTCCCAGGCCCCGTCCATGCTCAGCTCCTACTCCGCCACAGTACCCTCCGCTTCCACCGGCACCCAAAGTGCCGTTCCACAACCGCGTCGCCCCAAAAGCACAACCCAAATCGGAGCATTGTCATGCAGTTCCGGATTGGAGTCGGCACGATGTTTGCAGGTCCGTGATCACATTGATCAGAGTTCAGAGTCTTAGGGCATCCGATCACTGATCAAGCATATTGGGCTCTGTTTTTAGTTGGTAAGTGCCCAGCTCAGCTCAGGCTCCGACAAAAGCGGGGCGGCGGATCCGGAAACGCCGTTGGTGCCCGTGGCGACACAACCGCCGCCTTTGCAAATTCCTTCCGCACAAACGCAAACGAATCAACTGAGTCCGCCCAGTGGCGCAACTGCCGCACCACAACTTCAACCAGTACAACCACCGCAATTGAACGCCGCAACGGGCACAACCACGAGCAACACCGCCGCAACCAGCAGCGGCACCAGCAACAACAATCCGCCGAGGACTTGTCCCAACGCGAACGCATCCTGCTACCAAGTGAGTTAATATTTGAGCGGAAATCCCGGTAACCGCAACTGAACCGAAAACTGAGGCCGCTAAGCCAAAATTTGAAGTTCCGGTCCGGTGGCATAAACCCCTTTGCTGGCTGGGGTTGTTTCCGCTTCGTCCCTCAAACCACGTCCACTTTTCAGGTTAGTTCGCTTACCGAAGCGTCGGCACGCAAATTGTGCCGAAAGCATCCGCAGAAGTGCATCAGTTACACGCGCAACCACATCATGCGCACCTATCCGGGGGGCATGCGCATCGATTCGTCCAATTTCAACCCGCAACGTCTGTTGGAGTTCTGGCAATGCGGACTGCAGATGGTCGCGCTGAATTTCCAGACCGCGGACGTCGCGATGGCGGTTGGAATTTTGCGGGGGAAAAGGGCTAATAAGGGAGGGCATGATTCGGAATCCAAATGTCGCAGGTGAACACCGCCATGTTCGAGCAGTTCGGCAACTGCGGATACATGTTGAAGCCCCGCGCACTGTGGGACGCCACCCATCCGCTGTTCGGAAGATTCAATCCACTGTCCAAGGTCCCAAATATTCGAAAATCACTTTAGCATTTCCGAACCGCCTGCTGGACTCAAGATTTTCCCGAACACCTTGGATCCCAGATCCCCTGAACCTTTAGGGTTTCATCCCTGAACTTACCCTATGAATTAAGCATTTATAACATTCTGACCTTTCAATGTTTACCCTAACCACCCCTCTGGTCTCTAGTTTTGCATGAATTACCCCCTAAGCGTTACCTTTCCGCTGTTTTTGCAGGAACTCAGTGCCTGCCCGGCGTTGATCCTGCAGCTGACCGTCATCTCCGGCCAATACGTCAGTCCATCCCTGGCTGGCCTGTCCAGCGCCAGCCCATTCCTGGAGATCGAAATCATCGGAGTGCCGGCGGATTGTGTGAAGGAAAAGAGCAAAATGGTCAGTTAGAGGGCCAGTGAACAAGTTGGGAAACGGGATTGATCCCCAAGAAGGACCAAATTCAGAAAATTGGGACCAAAATTATATCAAAGAGGAGCCTTTGGCAAAAATTGGCACAATTGTGCCAAAAGTTGTAATTGGTCCAAAATTGGCGAATTTGTCCAAAAGGTTGGCCCAGAAGTGTCTTATTAGACAAAATTGGTTCAAAAGTGGGATTGGATCTGGGATAATTTTTATAAATTAGCCCTAAGGCAAAGGTTTCGAAAATTGGCCCAAAACTTTTTTTTGAACATTGCCCCTCTTGTTAGACTATGGAAATTGGCCCAAAAATCACTTTGGCCAAAATCGCTGCTTTGGTGTCCCCAATAATTCACCGGTGTCCCCGCATCAGTTGGGCCGCAACGGGGTCAACCCCTGCTGGAACCACTCCTGCACCTTCCGCATCGTTTTCGCCGAGTTGGCCTTCCTGCGCATCGCGGTCTGCGACGGCGCCGCCAACGGACGGGTGCTGTGCCAACGCGTGGTGGCCGTCCGGTGTCTGCGCCCGGGCTACCGGCACCTGCCCCTGCGGACGCCCAACAACCAGCCCCTGGAGCAGTCCTTCCTGTTCATCCGGTAGCATTCATTCGCCATTGATCAGCATCCCCAATCAATAGATCAATTAGATCGATATTTGATCATTAGGGCTTCAAAAAAAAAGGCATAAAAATCGCCAAAAAGGCATAAAAATCGCCAAAAAGGCATGAAAATGGGTCAAAAGTGCGGAAAAAGGCACGAAAAAATGACGAAAAATAGCAAAAATCAATCAGAAAACAAAAATTTTATTGCATTCCCACCAACGCCGCCCAAAACTATAATCTGATAGGCAAGAAGCAAATTTTGATTTTTTTAAATTTTTTGAAGAAATTTTAAAGGCTTCGACAGGATTAAGGATATGCTCATTTTTTGATTTTTACAGCTTATTTTCATTTCTTTTCTCATTCTCCTCGAAAATTAAAATTTTTCAATTTTTGGCTCTCTATTTCAAAAAATGAACAAAAATTGTAAAATTTGCTCCAAAAGTCAAAAAAAGGCATGAAAAGGAGCATAAAAAAGCAAAACAGGCATAAAAATCCCAAAAAGGGTCAAAAAGGCAAAAAAACGCAATTAAAATTGATGTTAGACGGTTCTAACAAAGCTAAAAATGCGTTTTGCGTGGTTTTTAGGCCATTCTGAGCCCGCAGAAAAAAAGCATTTGTCTTAAATTTGCAGCCCTACTGATCATTGATCCCGATCGGATCCGTAGATCAGAGTGTATGTTCTGTTGATGTCCCATCCCGCCGGTTCAGATCACGCTTCGAGCAGGAGGAGCACATCTACCTGCATGACGAGGACATGGCCCTGAACGCGGGCGCCCCCGCCTCCGGACCCCCCTACTCGGCCCAGCACTCGCCCCACTCCGCCTGCTCCCTCTCCCACCATCCGGCCCATGGCCCGCCCAGCTATGAGCCCGAGCTGATCTACCAGATCCTGAAGCTGGACCCGGAGGCCACGGTGAAGGTGATCAGGACACAGATAGATCAAGATTCTCCTGTTCAAGACACAGTGCAAATCCACCGAATGATAGGCTCTTAAGGCGATCCGATCGGTCGATCACCAAGCCATAGATCACAACCAACTCCGAACAAGCTCTTGTAGATCTTTATGTCCAGATTCAGTCAAGCGAGCACCCTGTAGGATGGAAATGTTCGTTTAATTGAGATCGAGCCTGTATTTCTGATTACTGATCAAATCCAATTGGATTTATATGGACTTTTCTGGGTATTCCTTTCAGCCCCTGTCCATCCTCCGCCGTCAGATCTTCGTGTTGCGCATTGTGGGCCTTTTCGTGGACGACACGCCGACCATTGTGCATGCCGAGTCGAGCAGCACCGTGAGGCAGGTCATCCAGGCTGTAAGTCCGCGTGATCCATTCCTGATCCCGGGATTTCCGAACCGATCACAGGTTTGATCCGATCATTTCTTAAGGCCCTGACCAACGCGGGAAAGGGCGGCGAGAGTGCGGATGACTACGTGCTGTTCGAGGAGAGTGTTCAGCCCTTTCCGGTCAGCTCGCCCTCCCCCTCCTTCGACCATCCGGCCCCTCCCGATCCGGAATTTGGCGAAGGTTTTATCCGCAATTTTTTCAAGATTTTTTCCTCTTTTTTCAGGTCCCTCCTCAAGTTTTATGGCCAATTCGGGTGTGGCCGATGTTCAAAGGATGTTGCCCCATGGGGAGCTCATCATGGACGCGGTGGCCTGCTGGAATGGGTCCACACGGCGATTCCATCTGCGCAAGCGGAACAACGTGGTTAGAGGAGGGGTGGAACAGAGTCTAAAAATCAAGTTTAGAAAAATCAAGGGATCATAGTAAAAAATTTGAATTAGTGGCGTAACTGCCAGATCGGACGCACCCCTTGGCACATTTGGGAAGTGGGAGAAGGAATTAATTCCACCGGGATGGATGGGATCCGATCTGCTGGCAAGTTATGCCACTCTGGCTTAGGCTTAACAGGCGCAGGTTCTATTCCTCCTGGGGGCCTTACCATCATCTCTTAGTTAAGTCCTTAATCATGATTAAGGCCTCTAATCGTGATTAAGGAACTTCGAATCGCTACCATCATCTCTCTTTCTTAATCATGATTAGGCCGCTAATCGTGATTCCACTAATCATGATTAACTTTGCCCTTAATCATGATTAACGCCTAATTGCTACTATCATCTTTTTCCCTTAATCGTGATTAGGTCCTTAATCATGATTAAGCTAATCGCAACTCGAAGTGCGATTAACCAGCCAAATTAACTATTTAATTGCTGATGCCTTACCATCATCTCATAGTTAAGTCCTTAATCATGATTAAGGGCGCTAATCGTGATTAAGGTTTTCCCTTCCTCCCTTCCTTAATTATGATTAGCGTAATCGTGATTAACTTAATCATGATTAGAGATGATGGTAAGAATTTAGGAGAGGCACTAATCATGATTAGCTTGATCGTGATTAAGGGCCTTAATCATGATTAACTTAACTACGAGATGATGGTAAGGCCCCTGGATGCGATAATATTTTTGGCTTTTCCAGCAAGACCCCTCGGGGCGCTCTCTGTTCTCCGCCATCATCAAAGGCACCGCCCCTCCGCCTTCCGGAAGCGGTGGCATGTTGGGCTCCAACACCTCCGCTTCCGGTCCTCCTCCGCCCACTCCTTCCGCCTGCGGTCCCTCCGCCTCCGCTTCGGTCTCCGCCTTCGGCGTCCTCTCCCAGCCGCGCAAGCAACACGCGCCCTTCGCCGGCCCACCGGTGTCGCCCTCTTGGCCCGGCAACAACGCCCAAATGGTCCAGGGAAGGCCCGTGGACGTCATTGAACCGTCGATGGCCGCGGAAATGGCGGCGGCGGCAGGGGAACACCTGGAGCCGGGTAAGGGCAAGGGCATGGTGAGGGAGGGAAGGAAAGTGCCGAAATATTACGACATTTGCAACTCATTGGACATTGTTATTGTCATGGTATCCAGATTGTATAAAATGTAAAACATGTCTGACCATGCTTCAATCATTTTTTGGCCCATTTCGTCCCCAATTCTCGGAACTCCGTTTTGTTGGTCCTAAACTGACTTTCTGCCAAGGGATGCACCCGCGGGCCAAGTCCATGGGCGAGACCTTCCTGGTGTGCATCCACAACATCTCCGACAACCACCCCTACGCCATTCTGCGCACCAGCGTGAACAACACGGCACGGGACATCATCAAACAGGTGATCTTGATCAGTGGGGCGGGGTGATCAATAGGTGATCGGCAACCTTATCATTGGTCCATGGGCCCGATCGGGATCATTGCTCTTTGATCCCTTTCGTTCCCGATCTGGCCCATAGATCTCTGGTCTCTTAATACCCAGTTGAAATCAGTGGTCCTTGATCACATAGCATCGGAATCTCATAGAGTTTTGACTTTTGACTCCTTCCTATCCCATTAGACTCCTTCCCCTGATCCGGATTCTGGATAATCTGCGCCCTTTGATCTTTGATCCTTTATTTCCACCCCCATCAGATCTTCGCCAAGACCCAATGCTATGACGTGGATCTGGACGAGTTCGCGCTGGTGGAGGAGGTCGGCGTGGTTGCCGGAGGGCAACAGCAGGCGAAAGTCGCCAAGCAACAACAGTCGCCGGCGACAACTGCGCCCAAGTATCGGCTGCTGGAGGCGGAGGAGAACATTTGGAAGGCGCAGAGTCGCTGGGGCGGAGCGCCGGGGCGATTTCTGCTGGAGCGCAGGGACCAGGTGGCGATCAAGTACCTGGAGGACAACAGTCGCCGGGCGGCCAAAGAGTGGCTGGGCGAGTCCAACAGTCGCCGAGGGGCCAAGGAGTCGCTGGGCGACCACCGAGCGGGGGCCAGCATCGCCAAGAGTCCGCTGTTCTACTCGTCCATGCCCTCCTGCTGCGTGCTGCCTGCCTCCATCTACAACAACACCGGCGCCATCGGTCCCTCGGTCGCCTCGTTGTCCGCTCGCTCGGCCGCTGTGTCGCCGGCGAGCGCCGTTGCCCCGCTGCGCAAGATCTCGCTGTCCTCCATGCGCTCCATCCAGATCCCCAAGCTGCGCAACACTCGCTTCGGCAAGTCCCTGACGCTGGACGGCCAGCAGCAGCAGCAAAATCGGCACAAGGACTCCACCGGATGACGATGGAAGGAATGTTCCAATATATGCGAAATTTTCTTTGATGAACAAACAATCGCTGGGATGGTAATACATAATAAATAAATAATGATAATAAATAATAAGCGATGGTAATATTAATGCACTCTGTGGATGGTCAGACAAGTGAATAGATAATTATGGTAATGAAGGACAGAACAAACGAAATTCGAATGAAAGAAATGGAATTGGTTGACTGATTGAATAGAATAGGGCAAGTAAGTGATCGAATCCTCCGTTTTGCGACTTTGGTGATCATTGCTATTTGGTCGACTATTCGATTTTGCTTCTTGGCACTTTCTTTATTCGTCCCCCTTCTTTTCCTCTCCAACTTCAACCTTTTTATCCTGCTTCTTCTCCTTTTCTTCAGTCTCATCTCCTTCCCTTTTTTCATCTTTCTTCTCCTCTTCAACCATGGCACCATTCTCCATTTTTCCGCGACTATTCCCGCCGCAACGCTTGTGTTGGTACCTTTGTTTGATCTCCTCGTTGCTGACCAGGATGCTTTGCTCACGAGCATAAGTGACCTTAAATTTGAATGAGGTCTTTGAAACAGTTGTATTTCATGCGTTTTTCATCCTATTAAATGCAAAATCTTAATTCTTCCTCCCTCGCCCCTTCCCTACAAACTCGTCCCATGATCAGTCTGACCTTGATGAATCTGCCCATCTGCCAACTGTAATCCAAGGCGTTCATTGCTGAAATCCCCAAAAATGGTCAAGAAATGGTTCAAAAATGCCGGCCGATTACCGCGAGTTGCCTGTTCCGCAAGTCTCATCTGGACCAAAGCGTGGTGTCTGCTGGGCAATCCATCGGGATTCATTTGGCGCTGTCTCATTGTCAGATAGACATCGCAGTCCACCACTTCTCCGTAGCAGGAAAACAACATGATCAGCTTGAAAACAACGGGGTTATACAAAATTGTAAAATGAATTGAAAAATTTATAGAATTAAAAAATAATTTACGTCATATCGTGTCAGCAATTTGCCATTGAATTCAGATTCGATACCAGTGACAACAAGGACCTGAAAATCATAAGTACATGAGGAAAGGACGATTAAGGTGTGGCAAGTTTGTAATAGTCAGGGACGTACCCAGGATTTCGGGATGGGGGGGGGGGGGCAGGAGCAGGAGCACAAAATTTTCTCCGATTTTTTCGATTTTCCCTTTCTTTTCGATTTTTTCTTCTCTTCCCTGAAATTTTTTTAATTTTTTTTTTATGGGAGGGCAATTGCCCCCACCCTAGGTACGTCCCTGGTAATAGTCCCATGCAAAGTGAAATGAAATATCTAGAGGGTAGATGCTGACCGGAGACTGGGGGTTTCGAGTGCGCTCCACCTCGCGCTCGCGATCCTCCTCTTCTTCCTTTCGAACGTATTGGTTGTTGTATTTGTTGCTTGGTGCGTAAGTCCCCGGTCGCAGATGTCTCGTCACACCCAGTGGCATTTTGGCAATGAAAGTATTTTTGCGCTTAATTGATAATAAAATCGAGGAATAATAAGTTGTCTTTTTTACCATTTTTTCCTCGTCCACAACTTCTTCCTGTTCCTGACCATCCTCTCCTGCTTCATTCGCCACACTTTCGGCACTTGTCACCGCATGTGTATTTGGGTTGCTGCTGCTGTTGTTGACGTTTTGTCCAAAGGTGACTCGGAGCGAGGGTGTTGTTCGGTTGGAGAGAAACTGGTCATAATTGTATTTTCGGCCAAATTGCACGTTGATGTATCTGAAACATGGAGAATATAACACCAGTTGTAATCGGAAAAATGAATGTTTTTTTCAATCATGGGCCATAGCTAAAGGAGAGGCCCGCACGCAGGGGAGAAGCGGATCCCCCCTCCCCGAAATGCCTAAAAAATCAAAAGGGTCCCTTCTGTAATTTTTTAGGGAAAATTTTTTTCGAAAAATTTGAAGAAAAAGTGACCGATTTCTTAAAAATCGTCAAAAGTTTCTCCGGGGGGCTGGAGGGGTCGCCCCTCCCGAAAATTTTTCCTGCGTACGGGAATGCTATAGGATGTCATCAACAGGGATGCATTAGAAAAAAAATTAAATATTAGGTAAGCATGGCAAATTTGATATGAACTGCCGAAAGAAAACTATAAAAGATTCCACTCTTTTAGAAATTTCATTTTTCTTTTTTTTCTTTTTCTACCTGCCACACCCCTCCCATTAAGAATGTTCCATCATACTTGTCAATCAGCCAACTGTTATTCATGCGCTCCAATGCTCGCTGGGCTGCCTCCACTGAACGCATTTGAATGTACGCAAAATGGCTTTCGAACGGGAAATAAACATCGAGCACCTGAAATTCATCGCTTCCGTCATCGAATTGTGCGGCATGGTTGAACGCATAGACAAGCTGGAAATTTGATGGAAAATGGTTTTAGAAATAGGTATGATATTTCTCTTTTAAAAATCACATTTCTCAATGAAATCCTCCGGCCTCGCCCAAGTAATCGATTGACATAGAGTATTCTGCTGTCAGTGTTCTTTTGGTTTCCGCGTATTTGTCTCTTTTGTTCCGCTTCTGTTCCTCCATTTTTTGTCTTCGGCTTGTTATTATTATTCGAACTTTTTGTTGGAACAAATGTGCGCGGGCGTCGTTTGACCGCATTTCCATGATTTCCGAACCTTTGCCGGTCGCCGGCCATGCTTTACTAAATTCGACGAAATGAATTAATTGTTCGTTATCCTTCTAAAATTTTCATAAAATTAAAAATGAATAACGGGATTTTACCTTCCAAGTTACATATTTTCAAAAAGTGAAAATAATAAAGGCTTTTATTTTTCAAAACAAAAAAAAACAAATGGCTAACAACCAACATGCAAAAATGTCAAATGGGGATGGTCTGATGATAAAATAATTTTGATCTGTGGTGATTATTATTTCATTGGGGCAATGCCAACAACGGGTTGATGTCCTTCGGGAGGTAAGACACGTTCTTGGAATGCGCGAGCATTTCCGCGATCTCTTCCGCCGCCTCCAACTTCCGCAACTCAATCAGCCCATCGCCCACTGAGGAAAAGGCCTGGGCCAACAGTTTGGAAGCCTGCGCATCTCCTTCGGCCGTCGTCACCGCGGCCAACTTCATCTGTTCCGCCTTCTCCACCAAATACCGGGCCTTCTCCGCCTCCTGTTGAGCCACTTGCTTCATCTCCACCGCCTCGGTAAATTCACGCCCAAAGGACAAGTGCGTCTGTAAATGTGATAAAATCGTTTATGGGTCAAAAAATTTTCCAAGTTTAAAAAATGCTTTACAATTGAAATGTCGTCGAGTATAAACCCGAATTGTTTCGCTCTTTCGGCCAATTCCACGGACACTCGATGGCTGACCGTTTCACGTTGAGTGATCATCTCGTGTGCATCAAATTGAGCCTACAAACAAAAAAATTAAAAATTCAACGATAAAATTATTTCTTACAACAACGGCCTTTAGGATCTCATTTGTGATTGATGGAAGCACTCGTTCAGCGTAATCCGTGCCAATGTTTAAGTAGATCTGTGGCAATTTTGATGGGTCAGGACGGTGGAGAATACGCAATGTGATCGAGACATTTTGCAGGTCTAAATGAATGTACTGGTTAATCCGGATCCGGGTATAAAAGAGCTTAGTCATTTCATTTTTCAACAGGAATTAAGGATGCATTTTTCGGGTCAAATTATTCAACTTTTTGCACTCGTTTAAATCGGAGAAATTTATAAATTAATGTCTTTTTTGGGGTAAATAATCGTTGTACAAAGAAAATTTTGCTCATAATTGTCAGTATCACCGTCTTTGCCCGTTGCCTGGTTATCGCTACATCCCTAACCCCTAACGGTACCTACCTTTGCTGCCAGTCACTGTGTTCACAGCCCTTGGAGTGGACCGAATGTCGAACATGATCGGTCGCTGGACCCAGGGGATCAGAAAGTGAGTTCCTTCTCCCACAACATCCGGTTTCACTCCAGTAAATCGGTCAAAAATTACTGCCCTTTGACCGCCATCAACTAAATAAGAAAACATTTCATTAATTTAAATTCCAACTTGAAAACCATTGTAAAGTGCAGACTGTGCAATGACACCAGCTCCAACAAGTCCGACCCCCAATTGCCCAAGCGCTCCCAATAACCGTTGAGCAGCCATTAATTTTTTTAAATGGAATAAAATACTAAAAATTTTAATTTTAATATATAGTCAATTTTCACACATTTTGGCATTTAATATATGCTACTCTTTACTTCATTATTTACAAATTGTTAGTTTCTTCAAAATCCATTAATTTCTATTTCTATTTTCTAGTATGCATCAAGATTTCAAAATCTTCAAAATTAACTTATCAAAAATTGTTTCTTTTTACTTAAGATAACAATATGTGAAATTGATTTAGCGGATCAGCAGCTGGAGGATATTTGAACGCCATCTAAAATCGGCGTAAAAATCCTGTAGAAATCAAATTTTATTTTCGGCGCTATGATTTTATGATTATGACGCGTAAACATTCCATTCCATGTTAAATTATTGTTGTTTGTTTCTTTTTCCTTGATTTATCCACTTTCTATGTGCTCTTTTGCAAGAAGGAATTCGCTTCAAAAGATCCTAGAAAAGTCCATTTCTATCGAGAGACTATTTTAATTCTAATCTAGTGAATGGCATTCACAATTAGAGATCGGCCTGGGTCTGGGCCCAGCCTGGGTTTTTCTGGGTTTTTTCTGGGTTTTTTTCTGGGTCTGGGCTTGTCTGGGTTTTTCTGGGTCTGGTTTTTTTCTGGGTTTTTTGCCCAGAAAAAACCAGACCCAGGTTTTTCTAAACCCAAAAAACCCAGACCCAGGCGTTCAGACCTGGGTTTTTCTGGGTTCTGGGTCTGGGTTTTTCAAAATTGCCGATTTTAAAGATTTTTTTCTGAAAAAATACAAATTTTTTTTGGTAAAATTGAATTTTTTTTTTACTCCAACTTTGTAA